>CAEFZX010032019.1:0-64705 GCA_903066825.1 Alfaro cultratus
TGAGGTTTCCTCTGGCTGGTAGAGAAAATCTAGAGAAATCTTCTGATTGAAAGTTCTCCACCAATATTTAACAAAAAACATTATTTGATAATAATGCGACCTGACTAATATGATTGCTGTACATACAATTTAAAAAAATAAACTCCAACTTGAAAGGATGGATTTGTGGTGGACTTCCACATCTAAATCTGCCTCAGGACCCATAAGTAAGTTTGTCATAGTAAGCAATAAATCAATTAATTGCATGATAAGTTAACATGAGAGCAATAATTTCCATTGTTTGTGTAGTTTGTTTAATCATTAAAGAGATGTTACCCTTTCATAATATAGAAAAGCCGCCATTTGACAAATGCTGCAAACATTTGACACAAAATAGTTTATTTTACAAAAGTCCTAACTGGCAGTTTTGCCCGTTTTCCACATCTGAGCCTAAAGATGAATACATTTTGACAGGCAATTTTGTTTACAGAGCCTATATAATACAGTTTATTTATTGTTTCAATTGTTTTGTTTACTTTAGATATTCAAAATGTCTTCCAGTTCCAACGCCAAATGTTCATTAGAAATTAACGCTTGTTGATCTTTTAGAGGGTGCACTTGCAATATTCTACCTTTTTCATGACATTGGTTGAAAATGGTTTCAGAACGACAATATTATTGTTTATTGCAGTGACTTCTGAGACAAAATACCGTCGAGCAAAACTTGTTTTCACCATAAAACTGTGGGCCAGCCCTGGAAACACCAACCAAACTCCACACAAGCCAAAAACGAACTCAGGAAAACCTGGAAACACCCAACTCCAAATTATATTTTTGCCCAGCCTGTGTTTGATTGTTTAGATTTTTCCCACTTTTGACACTTACTGTAGTTTCTGAAGGGTTGGAAACTCGGGAGTTTGCTCAGCTTGCCGCGGCGCTCAGCATTCGTTACAGACCGTGAAGAGTCATCATCACCGGGAGCAGAGCAGGATTCAAAGAAGTCCTCACTTCCATCAGCTAACATGTGGCACAGCAGAGGTTTTTTTTTTTTTTTTCGTCTTCTTCTTTTCCATCACATCAGACACATCAAAGTGGCTTTGGATCCCTGAGGATGAGAACAGGAGGGGGGGAGGAGAGAGTAGTGTTAAAATTCAAGGAAAGCAGGTCTATTCCAAAAAAAGCCAACATTATTTCTCACTTTGTCGTGCAAAACCTGTGCTATACATAAGCATCCTCCTGGTGAAAACACATGTCAATTAATTGCTTCATTTCTTTCAAAGAGTCTGTGATGTAAAGGATCCCAGCAAGGATCTGCTGACACCTGAACGTGTGCCTCCTCATCTACTGTTCCCAATTAGTTTTACGATTTCGTTTCTCACACATAACTCTCAAAAAACCCTGATGTTTCCCATTTACTTTTATTAGCATGTACCTTTTTTTTAACTATGTCATCTGCTTCCGTTTTTTTTTTTTTTTTTGTCATTATGTGGTTAAAGTAGTTCTGACTGCAGCTGATCTATAAAACCCCAGCCTAATAGAAGATCGTTTTAATTATAAGAAATGTAAAGAAATGAAAAATAACATCCTAAGGAGTTACAAGATAACGTAATGATTACATCACTACCGATTTCGATTTAAAATAAATGACATGTTAAACAGTTAGCATTGATTTAGATCCTGGATCAACCCATTTTATAACCTGTTCCTGTTTCTGAATAATTGGCTCTACTGAAAAGGTAATGTTGGTCATTTTCTGGGCTAATTTAACACATATGTCCAGAAACCTCAACTTTTATGCAACTAATTGCAGCCAAACGAGAATAGCATGACAATTTGCTCGCTTCCTGTTGAGTAGAAAGTGATTTTTGTGACCAAATTAAACAAGATCAATACACACACACACACTGAAGTGTGCATTTATAGCTGTGCATTTGCTAAACTGAAAATTTAAAAATGTCGACTTAGTGGAAAATCCTTTTTTTTTCTCTCAAGAAGCCAAACAGTAAAAATAAAAAAGTTAAACCTCTTATTTTCTAAGTTGATTGCGTCTATATTTTTAAGATATTTTTGTATTTTTATTTTCTTAAGTCCTTTTAAAGTTTTTCTTGCAGTTTTTTGACTAATTTTTTTTGTCAATTTCTAATATCTTGAGTGGACGATATATGGTGCAGGTATTAAAAAGCAAAAGTTTAAATGTAAATGTGTACGAATTTGAATTAGATTTATAATCTACTGTACAGCAAGTTTTCCAATAACTATTTTAGGAATCATCTAATTAGCATTACAATGACTTTCTGTCTGTTAAACTGTTGTCTTTGTTTTAATGATTTAATGATAGATTTCTGGTAAAGTAACAAAAAAATCCATTCAAAACTAGTTGTTGATGTTTGTTCAAAGTAGAAAAATACTGATCCATCTTAGTTTAAGAGTCTCGTTATTCCTTAAAAACATACACAATTATGACCGAACTTTAGCAATATTCTACCTGGACCCAGAGGTTTTAGAGGCCCTAAACTGGACTAAAAATATGTAAAAATAAATAAATAAAAAAGCAGCTAAAGTTCAAAATGTCTTCAAAAAACCCTGAAGGAATAATGATCAAGTTCACTTTAAAAGATTGAAAGTAAAATTGATCTTCCTGAAGGCACAAAGTATGTGTGGGATGTCTCAATTTTTTCTGTACAGTTAAGAATTTTTTTTTTTTACCTCCCCTTTGAAATTTGAATTTAGAAAAAAAAAATTAAGAGGAAAAAATAAAATTTCTAAATGAACCAATTAAAAAAAAAGAAAAAAAAGAAGCAGAAACAGTGGTGGAAGTATTATGCTATTGGGTTACAAAATGGAGGAAAAAATCTGACAAGATCAGACCTTTTTATTGAGGCATAGCACAAACTACTGCTTAACTCGGTGCTGCTGTTCACAAAGCAGGACAGGGTCATAAAAATAAACCACCATGGTCTTAAATTTCAAACAAATCATCATTAGGCTAAACATTTCAAAGAGTTTGGAAAGAAAACTAGTGAGAGATCTCTCTAAAGACCCCAGAACAACTGCTAAGATAATACTGAATGATTAAGTCAAGTCAGGAAATAGTGTCAAAGATCACTAGAGCTCTGTGCAGGAACAGACTGCAGGAGAAAAACTCTGGAGAAGTGACACATCCAAGCCAGACTGAAATATGTTAAAGACAGCTTGAAGGAGCATTGTGTGCTGGAAGCATTTCTTTAGATGAGACCAAATAGACGCTGCTCATGTTTTTAGAATGGAAAGGAGTCAAGTCTGAAGATTTAAACGGGACTTATGCTTCCTTGAACAGGTTAGGGTCGGTCTACGGACTTTACAAAACATTTTCATTAAATTGTTTTAGTGCAAAATCCTTCTTAGATAAGATTTTGCCTGTTTGGAGCTCCTTTCAGAATGAACTGTGCCAAAGCTCTCCCAACTCAATGTTTACACTTCTATGTGAAAATGGCTGCGAACAGATGCTCAATTGTCTTCGAAAAGCAGAAGTAGAGCCTTCTACACAACCAACAAAAATGCAGCAGTGGTTTCTGAATAGTAAGTCAACAACAAAGCACTTGTCTTATCCAGTAGTCATTGTACAGCACATACAGCCGTAAAACTATTTAAAATGATTAAATTTCCCTTTGGGATCAATAAAATATTTTTGAATAGAATTTGAAAACCAGCTGACCAAAGATCCCAGAGCTCAGCCTGGGTTGCTAGGTGACGGGCTGGGCTAGGCTGGAGTTGCTAGGTAACGGCGCAGTGCCCGTGGAATGTGGCACAACATTCTGAACGTTTATGAAACGGCTGATTTTTCAGACACCAAAAACATTAACCTATAAGTTTTATTTAACCTTTTTGGTTTTCTAAAGAGCTTAGGCCGTTTTAGAAGCTGTAGAAACCCAAATGGAAGCATAAAACCGTGCCAAATGTAAACGTTGCATAACAGGTTCCCGATAGCAAACAACCGCTTTGTCTTCCTACATCACAACCACCGGAAACATGTCGCTTCACCTCAGAAACTATGTCTGGTAGACAAATGTAGACGCTGTAAGCAATGGCATGAAGGAAAAATTAAGATTTTAAAAAATCCAGAAGGTTACAAACTCTGAAGGACCTGGAGATTTGGTGCAAAAGAAGAACGGCCGAGTTTCAGCATTAGACGTGTCAGAGACAAACGACTGCAGGTCAGAGACGTTAATAGATTTAACTCGTTTCTGTGTAACCATTTTATTTCTGCGCGAAAAAAACAGCAGTCAAAAGCTTCATAAGGGGGGAGGTAATAATTTAGACAACTGTAACCTTAGTTACATTAGAAAATCCCCAGTGTATTATTAAAAAAAAAAAACTAAGTCTAAATTTAAAACAAACAAAGCGTAAAAGTTAAGAGAAAGGAAACAACACACATTTCAAACTCAGATTTTTATTGGTCAGTACAATGACATAAAAACTGATCATTCTTCACCTCCTGCAGATATTTACTCCTCGGGGATGTTGGTGATGAACGATGAAGGAACAACAAAAATCACCTAACGCCTCCCACCTTTCTCGATTTGCGGCGTTCTCCTTTCGGAAAACTTAACTGAGACGTAAAACTATCACTGAAGACATCTTGGCGCACTGGCTGAAGGAGCATGGCTTCACAAATAGGACATTTCCAAATTTGAACAATGAAAAAAAAAAAAAAAAGATTCACCAAATATGTTATCGGAAAAAGCAACTTAATATTTTTCATTAAGCACACCAAAATTTATTAAAGTGGGATTTAAATTAATATTTGACTAAAATAACTGCCGCTATACTGCGGATTTGGAAGGCAAGCAGTTAAAACTGCTTGACGGAAACTAAATTAGAGAAAAAAACATGACAGCAACTACATTGTCTGCTAGTTGGTAGCAAAAGTAATGATTGCAATAGACCTGGAGGAACAGAAATATGAGGGACGGTCTGTGAGGAGTAAACCTACAGCTGACTGCATGTGAACTGATTCAATCTAACCTTTATTAAACTAACGAACCCTTACAAGTTGAACATTTAATGCGGTGACTCATACTGGAACAAAAACAACACAAAAAGTGAATTATATATGTATATATTTATATATCCACCTCTGATTTTCTTTAATCTTCCGTCTTCACAGCTCAGCAGCCTTCTCGGAGCGTCCCGGGATCTTGTCGGTTTTTCCCTCTTCGCCGGCATTTTTTTCCATCTCGGTTTCTGAACTGTCCGTTGATGCTCACTGGGATCTGCACAGCTTTAACAGAGTTTGGACTTCAACTCTCTTGACTAGCTACTGATTCAAGTCGGAGCTGTCAGTACCGCGGGGGTGGGAAGGGTCTTTTCGGAGGGAACATCGGACCCCCTCCTCTAGGGCCGGGCCGCTTGCCTCTGAACCTCGGGTCGGGGCCGTTGAAACGAGGGAAAGGCGCCCGAGGCGGGCCTCTGGGGGGCGGATGCCGGGATAGGTGTGGGGGCCGAGGCGGAGGGGGCCGCTGGATAGGGTGGCGCATTTCGTGGCGAGGAGGAGGTGGCCGCCTCGGTGCGAACTGACGTGGAAGAGGGGAATTGTGCTGCTCATGGGCAAAGTAAGGGTCCCTTGGAGGGGAGAGCGGGGGCGAGAGGTGCCCTCGGCCTCGTGGATATAGGTGAGGAGGACGAGGAGGACTCCCCGGTCTGAAATACGCATCATCAGGTGGATAGTAGGGATCATCATGGAGGAAATGCTCATCATCATGGTAACGCATATCCTCCTGGTGAGGTTGCTGCGAGCGATGTGGGTCATGGAACAGATCATCGGGGTGATGCAGCGACGTATGCTGATGGTCATGAACCACCATGTTGCTGAAGCTGTCACCTCTGCTCCCGATGTTGGGTGCAGGCTCCTGCTGTGGGGGGTTCATCAGACCACCCATTGGGGGCGTCAGCAGTGGTTCGAAAGTAGGTGGTGGTGGTGGGGGCGGTACTTTTGGGACTGGAGGAAGAGTAGCTCTAAACAAAGCAGGGGCGACGGGCGGAAGCTGCTCCGGAGTTTGCTCTTGTTGGTAGGGGTACAGTCCTGTTGTGTTGTCTCTAAGTTCTGGCGCTAACATGTTGTAGCCGCCAGGCTGCCGAGAGCTCCCCTCAGGGTGGGGATCACCAAACCAACTCTGTTCGTTTGCCCTCTGAAAGCCCTCAATTGTCTGTGAGCTCCCAGCGCCACCTGCAGCCCCAGGACCTCCTGGATGCATGGCAACATGTTGGTAATGTGCACCTGGCGCAGGAATCCCACTCTCCAACATCTCCTGATTGCCAAAGGGGAAGGCCTGGAAGACCTGCCCGTTTTGAGCCAAGCCTGGCAGCGGGTGAGCTACATGTCGGGGGTTGTTGGGGTTCTTATTCTCAAATGCTACAGGAAGAGCATTGGCTGCTTTGTCAACAGATGACAGATTCTTCCCAGAAGGGAACGGGACCGCCACTGGCTTGTCCATGATCTCATCTTGAGTGGGAGTGCCTCCTCCCTCGTCCCTCACTGGCGTTCCCTCCTGGTTGTCTGTGCCAGTTACCGGGCTAAAACTCTCCCCTTGCACAGCCGGGTTTGTTGAAAAACTCTGGTCGAACGCACTGAACGCAGGGTTCCCCTGCAGGAAGTTGTGTATTTTCGACTCTAAGCTTGTAGAGGAAATAGACGGTTCTTGATCTGTACTCAAATCCATATCTCTGTGCAGAGCATGGACCAGGGCAGAGGCTTTGGGGGCCGGTTGAGAGTTCTGCTGTGCAGAATGCACAGGTGGTGGAAAGGAGAGAGACGTGCTCCGAGGAGGTGCTGCTGATGCAGATAAGGACGGGTGAGAGGAAGCAATCTTGCCTGGAGGGAACGGGTCTGAGGCCATATTTGGAGACAGTAGAGGTGTGACACCTAGATGAAAAGAAAAACAGAGAGAGAGATAGAACACAAATGAGTATTTACCGCATGTTTACTGCTTTCAACATAAAATCTAAAATAAAACAGATGATGACCAACCCTTCAAACTGCTTTGACTCTGAACTTTGGACAGGGCACTCAGAAGGTCTGCAGGACTCACATCCACCTTGGAAAGGATGTTCACCAGGGAACTGGCATCCTGAGGGACTAAAGGAGCGGAGGGTTTGGGTAATAATAGTGGAGTTGCAGGACAATTCTCCACTGCAGCTGCTGCAAGACAGAACAAGCAGGACAGTCACTCATCGTGTGAATCCACATTAAGTCACTCATTAATTAGATATAATGCCTCGCTAAAGAATCACGTTAAAAAAGACAGACTTTAACCTACTCTATTGGGATTTTATGTTATAGAGCAACACAAATTAGCAGTAGTAGTAAAAATGATGCTTTCATGGCTGAAATGATTAATCGGATTAATCAATTGTTGAAATGATCGTGAACAAATTTTTTAATCAATATATTTTTAAGAAATTCCACATTTTGCTTTTAAAACAAAAAACCCTTCTGCGTCTGTAAATAGTTTCTACTTGAAACATATTTACTTGGAACATTGCTATGACAATGCACATTTGTCTGTAAATACAGATGTGTGTGTATTTTGTATTTATTTGTCGTTTTACCTGTGTTTTTCGTTTTGATTATTCTTAAATGAAGAAAAACAACACTTTTGCAATAACTAGGAATGTGGACATTGAAGAAAATATGCAAAAAAGAAAAAATATAAAAGGAATACTCAATGTCATTTTGTTGTGGCAATTCAATACAATTGCTATATAAAAACATTGAAAAACTGCTAAAACCTACGTTATTTTATATCTACATTTAAAAACAACAAGTAGTTCTTTGTAATTTTTAGCCAAAGCTGTAGAGAGCTATTATGGAAGGTCCAAAAAGTGACAGGTTGCACATCCCTAAGTTAGGTTTACTTTACTTTACATATAATAGCTGAAGTTCAGAACAGCTAAAACATCACAAAAATGGTGCCAAAATAACCCGACCGGTACTCACTTGTAGTCTTTATGCCTGGACCCAAGCTGTTGAGGATGGAGCCAATTTTACCCAAATCAACACTTTCCAAGGCAGCTGCAGAAACAGCTGCAAGAGGAGCTGCAGGAACAGCTGCAGGAGCAGAAGCAGACGCAGGAACAGTTGAAAGGATGTTTGTGGGAACATCTGCAGGTGAAGGGATGAGCGGAGGAACGGCTGAGGAAACAGTTTTTGGGATGGTCGTAGGAAGAGCTGCAGGAACTTCTCCAGGAACAGCTGCAGAAGAAGCTGCAGGAGTTTTGACCTGCATCTCGGTTGCTGCTGATGGCTGACTCTTTGCAGGGATTGGCGTAGACACCGCTGGTTGGGTGAGGGATTGTTTTTGCTCCTCAACTGAAATGAAAGAGGTGATTGAAAACATCCAGTAATGATGCAGTAAAGGCATTTTACACACGTAGCAAGGTCTTCACTATTTTTTCTTAAACAATGTAGCTGAGATATTCGTTTTTATATTGTACACAAGGTCCACACGAACCTGTTGAATTACACCAGTGAGAATTGCTATAAACATGCCAAACCCATAGGGGGCAGTGTAGCACAAAGCTAAAACTTATGGCAGCCCTTGAAAACAAACACGACTTCCTGTTATGAATGAAGAATGGTGCCTGGAGGTTAAAAAAATAAATGAAAAATAAAAAAGCAAAAAAAAAAACAACAACATAGAAATCAGAACCTCTCTAATAATCGTCATTTTTCCTTCCACTGCATGGTCAAACAATAACAGTGGTCACATGTGTGAAGTCAGCGCTACATTATTTGTTGCAGACGGTAATGAGCGGACATCTAAATCTCAAGTTTCCAATGTACACACATAAATGCAAATAAGGAGAATTGTCACATCTTCAATTTAGTAATATTAAACATAGTTTATGAGTGCATATAAAAATTATTCGGTTTCCAAGGTATTTGGCTACGTGTGGAGAAAACCTGAATGTGTCACTGTACGTTAGCTTCCATAAATTAAATCACACATGTAACTAAAAACCCTTTTACCTATGATCCCACCACTGTCCATTTCGTCCTCAGAGAGCTCCATGTCCTCCACTTCCCGGTTGTCGTCCTCCCCAATGGGCTCCGCTAGTCTTGGGGACGCTCCAGGAGAAGACAGAGGACTCGGGGCCGGAGGCTCGGCGTCGTCCTCCATAACCGAACCGTCCAGGTCTGGATCAGGGTTGGCCAAGTCCAGGCCATGGAACGGAGACTCGGATCCGGTCGGAGACGGAGCATCTGCGGTAGGCGAAGGTATGGGCGACTCGTCCAGGTCCGGTAAGGTGGACTTCAGGATGTCCAGCTTACGTTTGAGGTGAGAAACCCGGTTTGCGAAGGTTTGGTAGGCCTGAAGAAAACAAAGAAAGTTAAAATTTATGAACAAACTTACAAAAATTACTCAGTTTGGGAGAGGCTTACAAATATGACAATACATTTTCATTCCTTTGATATTTTAATATAGAAAACAAACACCTGACATCTAAGACATTAAATACTTACATTAGCAACAATCTTGACCTCTTTGTACTGCATCTCGTAGAAGATGTCTGCATTCCCAAGAGCTTCAAGAAGCGCAGGGGCGGTTTTGCTTTGTTTCTCAAAAAACTTGACAAACTCGTGCAGCTGAGCGCTTCCCTCCTCAAAGTCTCTGGAGAACTTCTTTCCTCCTGCTTTATCTGCAAGAATAGATCATAAAAGAGTAATTGTGAGAAAAACATGACTGAATTTCGAGGTACAACTGTTTTAGATTGTGCAGCACTGAAAGTAGGCACCTTTGAGTTTCCTGAGAGCGTCGGAGCTGAAGATGTCCACCCTCATGGCAGCCAGCTGTTTTTCTCTGATGTCAACTTCCTCCAGAGATCTCTTGTACTTGGTCAGCTGGTCGATAAAGGCTTGAGGCTGAAGCAGGAGGAGTCATATTCTCAGATCGATATGTAGGTTGAATGGACACAGAAAGGCCTACTGTGCTTATGGAGGGCTCACTCACCACAAACTCAGCAACAACCTTGGATCGCAGATCAGCTTTAGACTCAACTGGAGCTTTAAAAACATGAAAATTAACAAACTGCACTTAATAATCCACATTTGTAGTATACATCAATTACAATAAAATTTAACACAGATATGAAAAAAGATTAAAGTATAAAGGTATTAGGAATGGGCTTTATTGGGCCTGTCACGATAAATTTTGCTGGATGATAAATTGTCCCAGTAATTAATGCGATAAATGATAATATTGTTTGCCACAATATTATTTTTTAAGTAATATACTGATAGTAGCAAAATTGTCCTCTCAAAAAGCAATAAACTAAAAATTTTTGAACACTTAACACTGGAAATGGAGAATATTTTAAGTATCCAAAACAGAACAACCAAAGACGATAAATAAACTGTAAAATAAAGAACACACACAACCAAAACGGTGAATTTTACGAGGTCTCTGTGAACAAAATTGCTCTTCCAAAAGTATTAATCATCAGAAAATGATCAAGCTCATTTTAATTTATCAAACAATTAATTGATAAATTGCTTATTGCAGCAGGCTATGGCTGTATGGAATTAGATACCGCAATACATTTTGTGGTATTTTATCGCAATAACGCTAAAAATTTAAATACAATTCGTTACGTCTCTATAGGTAAATGTAACTGTGCTCTCATGGAACAAATAGTGGAGAAAATACCAAAAATAAAACTGCCAATCATACTATCAGATTAGGTTTTTTTTTAATTAACATCATTAATTGAAATGTATTGATACGACAATAAAATCTAAATTCTTATCATAATGAGAAATTTTCCACAAGATGATAAACAATAGCATACAAGTATCCAAATTTAGAGTTTGGAGGATTAATGAGTACAAATGGTTGCGCTCACTTTTTTGCTCCACAGGCGTCTCGGGAGGCGACTCTTCTTTGACCAGGATATTCCTGAGATCAGTAACAAGAGTCCCTGAGTAGACATCCCTCTCCTCCCAGATGGACAGAATCCTCTCCACAGATTTAATCGTCTTGGGGTCACCCTCGAGTCTGGGGAGGAAACAGAGAGGCGAGACCAAAACAATAGTCAGGAATGTTAGAGCTGTACGAGTACAGACCATTTTTACTCAGACCCTGTATAGCTATATGAATAAAACAATCTCTGGAAGTCATTTTATTGGAGGCACCAAAGACGCTTTGAGCTTATTTTCAATCAACTTCGAAATGTCCCCTTGCAACACCAACATATTCAGTATCTTAGCAGCGCCTTCTTGCAGTGACCTTACAGGAAACTCTCAGACGGTGGCCTCGCTGTCTTTAGATGCGTCTCTGGTTGAAATGATTGCATTAACTCCACATAAGGTTTGAAATAAATTCCCCATTTATTTCAAGTAGGTGTGTGACATGTAGGACAATGGGCTCTGTGAAACGGGAGTAACAAACATTCATCTAAGAATTCAACGTATCTTGTAGATAAAGCAGTAACAGCTAATGAGTATTTTTAATTTTATTTATAGTCCAATTTACATTTGGTCAATCGTACCAGGTTCAAAATTGTTGGTTAAAACCGATATGGACATTTTAGGACCTGGCATGTGTTCTTCAGGGTGTTTTCACACCTGATAGTCTCGGTTCGATTGGGGAACAAAGTTGCAATATTTGTTACATACATTTCAGTATATATCTCATATCTTCTGATTTTATTTTGCCATGAGTTTTGTGGTGGTAAATTTTATTATCTGATGTCTTTATCTGATGTTTTTGTCATGCTACCTCACAATGACATTTTCCAACACCATCTCCTCTTCTGATCATAAGAAAACGTTTTATATTTTGTATTTATGATACAAAACATTACAGACACAAAGTTTTTTCATGCTTCTGTTTTAGATGTCCATGTATTGCAGCAGTGCTGCTGTAGAAAGAGAGCTCTGCTTTCTACCTTGCTGACAGACAATGGAGACTCCACAGGCTCTACAGCCTCTGTAGTACAATGACAATAGCACTTTTTGGTGTCAACATATTTTTCTAGTCAACTTTGTTGATTAGGTTGACAATCGCTGCAGCCCTAATCAACTTATTTAAAAACTGTTCGGTTGAGAAGATCAAACTAGTCTAGCATGACTCGTCTGCCATGGAAATCAAATTAGCAAAAGGCATCTTTCATGAAATTGTCCCCGACCAGTGTATTTTTCTTAACCTCAATGAGGTTTGCGAGCATCTACCATCAGTTTCAGCATTGTTGTGCAGGAGGTAACATCATCCACATTTTTATTTCTAGAACAAATATCATAATCAACCAGGGGAAGAGAGTTTTTCTGCAGAACCCCGACGGCAGCCAGTCTTCTTTGTTGCCAAAAACGACTTACTTGACCAGCTGGAAGGCGTCTGGCAGCACCTCGGCAAACGCAGTGCGGTAATTAATGGCGTTCTTCCTTTTGCAATTCTGAATGACATCGTTGGCGAGGTACAACAGGTTCAGTCTGTGGGAGGCGTTGGCTGCAGAGGAAAACATGGAGAACAACATTAGTGTGACCAAAAGAAACTCATCCTTTTAAAAACATTTAACTGCTTTCAAAATCCCCAATCTGCCAACGGTAACTACTGAATCAGAATCATAAAATCTCACGTAGTCCACGTAATATAGTATATATAATTTGTGTTGTACTGGCAACAGATCAAATATGAAAACAAATGTGATTTAATGAAAAAAAAAAAGAATAAAGAAATGTAAATGAAGAGGTTTGATGTAGGGGAGGACAATATGAGCTTAAAGTTTTATTACAATATTTGGGGTACTACTGTGGTGACAATAAAAGTGATGAAAATAACTATTTATTACTTCTTTATTAAGTAACTGGTGAGGCTGTGATAGCATGACGCAGCCATAATACCCCACAAACACAAATAAAGCTCTTAAAAAGCATTCCCATTTGTAATATGCATCTTTTGGACACCAGTCACATAGAAAAATTAATTTGTTTTTAATTAGTCATTAAACTGCACACACTAACAGCATTTAATCATATTTTCAGATTTATTGCCATTTACTGACATTCTCATTGAACAAACAGTGGAAAAAATAGTGAAACTAGAAAAACCCAACAATATGGAGGCTTTGGTTGCTTTTAAACATCAATAATTAGACTTTATTGTGATAAAAAATAAATCAAAATTCTCATCATGATAAGAATTAATCATGAAAAATTATAAACAATACAATAAATGCCCACAAACCAATACACAACTATTGGTTAGTTTCCCTACACAAAGAAAATTTTAAATAATTTTAATACCTATGGCATAAATATTGTAACAAATCAGTATTTTTAGTCCCAATTTACTAGCTGCATTTATTATTTTTAAAAAACACACACCTGAAAACACATTGCTTCATTATTAATTAGTAAATATTGAATCAGTGGTTTTATTGTGGGTTTAATTTAAACAATTTTAAACAGAGAATTAATTTTTCCAATGATTACTTTCAACAGATCTTTAAACTACAAAGTTATGTAAACCTAAACTCAACAATTTACAGAAAAGTGATATATATCATTGCCACAAACAGCATAAAAGCCATAAGGTTTAAGATGGACATAATATTTTACAAATAGAGTTTAAAATCCATTATTTCTTTACCGGTTTTAAGCACAGAAAGAATTCAGAACACATATTTGGTTAAAACGTTATGACTAGGCATTCAGGAATAAGAAGTTTTTAAAAAGCTAAAGTCTTAATACATCCAAATATTCTGCCACAGTTTCCAAAGTCTTTTTTTTACTGAGAGGCCTAAAGGGTAACTGAGTTTTCTACAGTAATATAAAAAAATAAGGCTTGAAACTGCAAACTGTTGTCCTGTAGCTACACTTTTGTGTTTTCATGCAAAAAAGCAGAAAATCCAGCAATTAAATGCCTCAAAAAGACAGATCAAAACAGTTGCAACTAACATTCCCAAGGTGAACTATCAGCAATGTTTTATTATAATATTGCTAGTAGAAATAGTGACTGCACTCACAGAACAGCAACTAAAAACTACAAGGTTCAACAGCAAGCTCAGGATGTAACGAAAGTGAGCAAAACACCAGATCATTCAACCATATCATCTTCACTAAAATTTTAAACATGATGGATGTCATGAAAACTGGTCAAACCAAAAGACCGTTTAGTAAAGTGTACATCTGCACTTGTAACTGACATATAAACTGCACAAATTAAATCAGAAACAAATACATTTGAGGATATGGGGACAAAAAAATTAAATAAAAGCAATAATTTACAGGAATGTTTAAACCACCAAATGTTACATGTAGCTATAAATTAGAAATAAAGATAGATAAACAATGTAAAATGTGTCAACTGTGAAAAAAAACCTGTTTTTTTTTTCCTAATTAATTGAAAACAATAATCAACCCTTAAAACTATCGTTATAATAAGGGCAATAAAAAAAATCAACATCTTTATCTACTTGACTCTAATGAGACCCCAAAAGCTTCAAAATAAATTTTATCTGAATATAAATTATTTTTTTAGATGCAACAAAATAAGAAGCTTATAGTAATGAGACAAAACAATCATGGATTGGATGGATAATAATCCATCCATCCATTTTCTAACATCCTTGTCCCTAGTGGGGTCGGGAGGGTTCTGGTGCCGATCTCCAGCGAGAGGCGGGGTCACCCTGGACAGGACGCCAGTCTGTCGCAGGGCTCTCAAAATAATGTTAGAGAAAATTCTGACGAGGATTTTTATAAACCAGTGATATCCTAAGTTTCAATTTCTAAAGTTTAAATTAGAGCTGAGTGATAAATCAATTAAATCTTTAAGATTTAATGTTTGGAAAATCAGAATTTTTTTCATCAATGCACTCCTTGGATTTACATAATTCAGACTGATGTTAGCACACCCAACAACCACCATCTTGTCTGACAAGAATATTTAACAACTTCTGTTTATTTTGACTCTGAATTCAGGCCAACTTTTTTAAAGATACTTTCTGTCACTTGTAATTTTTTTTAAAGGAAAGAAATGAGAAAAAAGCCATTAAAATTGGAAATCGAATTAGGTATAACACGTTAGACAAATCAGAGGGTTTTTTTTGAAGCCATATTGTTTAGATGGTTAATGTGCATGTATAAAACAGTGGTAGATATAAATATAATGGTAATTATATGTTGTGTGCCCAAAATGTATAAATGAGGAGGTACATTACTACATTGAAAGTGGCTCTGTGAAAAATAACTACTTTTTTGGGAAAAGGTCAAAGTGGTGATGGGAAAAACTACTACTAAATGTGTCATTATGGACCTTAAGCAGTTTCTGTTTGGGCTTTATCTCAGATTCACAATTACACAAAAAAAGAACAGATACTGTTGGATCTAATGATACTGATTGACGTATATCACTGCACTGCAGAAAGTCCCACAGAGAAACAGTAAATCAATGGCAACGACAAATGACATCCACTAGAAAGGATTGCATACTTATTGAAGGGCGAGATGGACAAATTAGAAACATTTGGAGGCCTTTCATTTCATTTATCAAAAAGGTAAACTAACCTCACCAGTCAGTAGCTTTATGGAATCATAAATGACCACTTTTGCTTTAAAATAATCAGATTATTTTGAGGAGCTGGTTGCTTTCATACAATCTGGTGAAAATATCGACACATTAAAAAGCATCTTGACAGGTTAATGGGAATTTACTCTTTTCCAGTCAATTTAGGGTTTCACTCAAAAGTCCCTACTTTTTAAACTACTAAAAAATGAGAAGATACGTTTGTTTTTAAGTAAGTAATGGTTACCATCGAGCAATATTTCCCCGCTGTTGCTTTTATCATCAAAATGTCCTGTCCACTCTGAAAGCTCTTCCAACTTTTACTAAAATCTGTTATCACATTTGAACATAAAGAGAGGAAAAAGTCCAACCAACTCTAATAAAAAAATAATAATAATTACAGTTTTCACATTCTGAAAAAGGTCAGAGCCAAACAAGGACAAATTGTTCAATTCTGATCTTTGGCCAGTCAATCAGTGCATTACTAAAACAAAAACAATAATTAACTATAACTTGACTTCTCAACTAAAGACAAATGTGTGCTTTACAGAAACAACTGAGTGACTAAATGACACCAATATTCATTGATAATCATACATTTGGAAGAAATGAATGATTTGAAAAACCTAAGCTATCAAGCAGCACTTTAAACAGTTTTGTTTTAAAATGTAAGTTGTGCACTGACTCCTGATTCAAATCATAATTATACAAAACCCAAATGAATCGTTCTTGTCAAAACTATTTTCAAAAGCTCCAACAAAACCAACCTGATTTTAAAATGTTTATGCAGTAAAAGCAACCAGAGAGTCCCAACATACTATCAATAGAAAGGTCTTCCTCAAAAAAAAAAAAAGCCAATCTGATCCTCTCCCCCACAGCTGTCACATTACCCAACCTGTGATCAATGGTTCACTTCAGAACTCACCAATAATAATAAACTCATCAATCAGAAAACCATTTAACAACCCAGTATTAAAAAATAAAAACAATAACGAACTCAATATGGCTCATCTTCCAAAATTATCCTAAACATTTCAGCACATCATAAAGGAGCAAAATGCATCTTTAAAACTTCTTGGAAATTGGAACAATCTGTGTTGTTGTAGCAAGTTGCAAATAATTGTCCAAAAATACAATTGTTTTGTGTACACCATCATACATGGAGCTACTCCAGAAGACATCCTGAGATTATGAAATTATTAGACATAATTTAAAACATTTGCAAAGTCTTACATGAAAAACACTGTATGCACTGTAATGAAAATTAACATGACATTTTTATGGATTAGAGCGGTGCAACCTGGTCCGCACCACTAACACACAGACTGACTGAACACATATTTTTTACCTGGATGATTTATTTTCAAAAATCCTCACGTTATAGTGGCTTTGGAGGTTTGGATTAGATCATCCCAGAGAGAATAAGTGTCTCAACTTTCCTTCTTTCTGGTAATGTGACAGAAACTGGACACTGTCCCGATGAGGTGATAGATGGAAAAATTTAAAAACTGGAAGGATGGATGGACAAACAGGTAAGACGGTCAACAATTAGACAAATCCTTTCTGTACACAACTTACAGTTTGGTCTCAAAGACAAAATTTTCACATACACTTATTTATAAATCACTGACTGGCTTAGCACCAAAACACATTAAAGACCTGCTGTCATCATGTCACGCTTCTAGAGACTCAAGTCTTCTGGTTCTGGTTTGCTCTGCATCCCCAAGATCAGAACCAAACATGGATAAGCAGCATTCAGCTTCTATGCTCCACTAATCTGAAACAAATTTTCAGAAAACTGCAAAACTGCTGAAACACTGAGTTTCTCTAAATCAAGGCTAAAAACTCATTTGATTGATGATGTTGCCTTTACAATAGATCGAAAATAATTTATTTTAGTCTCTATTCCAACTTTCCCCTGTTGTATCACTGCAGTGTAATGGTTTTGCTTGCTTGTCGGATGTTTTGTTTACATCTTGTAAAGCAATTTAAATTGCCTTGTTACTGAAAATCAACTTGCCTTATGCATTTTCTCTTTTCAAAGTGATTCAGACCAGAAAAAAAATCTAACGAAGTTCGAGACTCTGTAGAAACCTCGTGTAAGTAACTTGGACTATAAACAAGAACTGAGGAATGCTACTAAGTCTTTCAAAACGGTAAAATAGCGCTTTACTGACGTAAACCTTAAAGCAGATGCGAACTTCAGCCTAATCCTTACACATTGCAATCGTTTCATTAACAAAACTAGCACCGATCAGGTAAAGTGGGCTTCAGGTAGGTGATAAAGCTACTCACATTTCCTCAAACACTTCATCCACTGGCGCACAATGAGGCTGTGGTACTTCTTGTTGTCTATGCACCATGTTGCCAGTCCCTGGATGGAGTCCATCGTGTTGCTCAGACCTCTGAACTTCTTGTCCAGTGTGGCTTCCAAAGAGCCTCCTGTTCCCGCTGCCATGTCCACAGAAGCCAATCTCTATCACTCCAACATTAACTTAGCTTCGGCTAGCACTTAGCTTAGCATGCTAGCTCAACCTTACACAAACAGCATCGCGTTCAAAAGCCGCTCGGCAGCCTCCCGCTGTAATTTCACACAAAATTAAAATTCGGCTTAGTTCTTTTTAATCCCCTTTTCCTGTTTAAAAGTTATCCAAAGTGAGATTATTTCCCAGAGATAATTTGTCAAATCATTTAACACTTATGGTTAAAACTTAGCGCCTTGTGACATCCTGGTACGCGGACGAACACTTCCGAAACACGCTGTACCTGTAGCGCCCCCTGGTGTATAGGAATGTAATATTAAATATGGAGCCCCACCTCCTGCGTTTTATTTATAACGCAGTATTTTTTTTTTCCTTTTTCTGCACCAAAATAGTACCATGTAAAATGTTTAAATCATGCCTAGAGTTTTTATTTTTATTTATTTTATTTTTTTTGCAATGTTGATCAAATATATACATTTCAAAGTAGTTTTAGACGCTCCACACATAAATGAGTTTGGAAAACGGACATCGCAACCAATGTTTTTCTTCTGCTTCACGGGAAGAAGTCGGGAGTGTAGCTGAAATACCTAAGAAGTTCCAGCAATAACTGCAACAAGCTATCGAGCGATGAAGAGAGCAGAAAACAAGTGAACAGCCAACTCTTTTTATTTTTAATAATAGAAAAGGTTTAAACCCATATACCACATTCCTTCAACTTCAAATGTATTATTTTGTGTTGGTCTATCCCCACTGAAGTCTGTTTCTGTAATGTGAAAGCTTCAGAGTGTGTAAGTAATCTTGCAAGCCAGGGTGTTTCATTAAAAACTCTAAACCAGCAAATGGAGTTGATAAATCATTTCAGCCTTTTAATATCTAAAAAGATTTTTCGAGCACTCACCAGTAAGGACAATATGATTTACAAAAAACAAAGAAATGGCCTCAACAAAAAAACAACTGGACCTTTATAAAACGTACAATTGCAAAGAGAGAGCTTTTGTCTTATTTCACAAATATAGTCATATATTACAGTTTAACAACAAAAACACTAAGTTTCATTGTACACATATTGTTCTCTGCCTTGTGCTTACCGTTTCTACATGAACATTGAATTATCCAAAATGATGAGGCCTGAGAAACACCTGCACAAAAACTACATCTGGTTTGCAGTGACATGTTTTTTTTTAATCGTTTATAAAATTATGCACTTGATTTTTTTTTGTTGTATAATTTCCACTGTTATTTCTGTTTATATGCAAGGCTCTGACAATGACAAACCATCAGATATGTCATTCAACATAAATAATACTTCACCAAAATGTTTTTTAAGAGTAAAAACAATGAGTTCAGAAATAGAAATGGTTCAGTTCCTTTCAGCTTTACCACATTTTTTATTGCACTTACAGTGTTGCCAATTTTATCTAATAATAGAGTGATAAATCCGTTAAAATGAGGCACAGCAGTTGGCTTCTACTTCCGCATCAAGCTTGGTTTTAGTATATATTATACTACTATTCTTCAAATGTTTCCCTGCACAGCGACACGCGTTTATAATTCAAGTACCTCTGAGGTGTAACACAAACCAGCCGATGGAATTAAAAATATCAAGTAATGCTTTTATAAATAATCTCACAACTTCGTTGATGTTCACAGACGTGTAACATTTCCTCATTTTCATCCAAAGTGCAGATACACAAATCAGATGCACACAAGCATAAATATTTTAAATTGTTTGCTACAAATTTCCACTACAAAATATTTCTAATAAAAGAAAAAGGTGGCAACTCACAAGATAAATAGCACAATATACAGAATCAAATTCAGCTGAGTTTTTCTTTTCTTTTTGCTCAAGTGTTTTTGCAGGTAAACCCTTTTCCTTTTCATATTAAGTGGAGAAACAAAAATAAAATAAATAAAATATTTGTGACATCATTATAAGCCATTAACAATTTGGAAATGCAAAAATCTCTTTGTTTGGCACATCTTGGCAGAAGTTGCACGTCTTTCCTACATCATTTAGTTTTATCTGTAAAAACGCTGGACAGTGTGAGATAATGTAAGTCAGCAAGATGACAAAATCTACCAGAAAGTAACTTAATCATAGCTGGAAGCAGAAAATGAGCAAAGGAAGATCCTTTTAAATTTTGGAGCGTCTCCAAGTCACTTAAAGAAAACTATATGTAAGACAGTCAGAAAGACCAGCTTTTGAAGGCGATGTGATTGAAGAGAACTTATCTGCTTGTAAATGTAATAATAATACAGTAAAATTCTCTTAAAAATCCAAGGAAGCTGCAAAATATTTTTTTTTACTTTTACAGTTTGCCAGAAATCAGCAATGAGGCTCATTAAACTACTGCAGGACAGAGTAAAAAATATTAACAGTGTGTGGTATTAGATAGTGTTATCCCTTGTCTAATACTTTTATTATTATTATTTTTAAAAAATCCTTTGCCATTACTTTTCGGGCTGCCTTAAAATATGTAAAAGTACAAAACAGTAAAAATCTGCTTTATTGCACAAGAAATATAAAATATTTCTAATATTTGATATTTAGAATATCAAATATTAGCTATTTTAACTCTGTTAAAATAGCTTTTAACCGAGTTAAAAGCTATTTTAACTAAGTTCTCCGCAAAGCATCACCTTCCTACAAACAGTAGCTTTTAAAATAATAACAATAATAATAAAATCATTATTGGTATTATTTTCAGAATGCTGTGCTGCTACTTTTCAGGCTGTCATATTTTATGAAAAAAATATAAAAACAGTAAAAACAGCTTTAACACACAAGAAATATATACATATAAAAAAATCCAAGCTCCTTCAACTTAGTTTCATAGAAAAACATTACCTTCCTGCAAACAACAGCTCCTAATAAAAATAATATAACACAGCCACTTTAGGAAAAGAAAACCAGAGAGTCGGGGGTTAATAAGTATCTTCCTCCACCTCCTCTGGTTTAATGTGCCTTGCAGGCATGGCAGACTGGCTTCACGCCAAACCTTATACTTATGTAATCTGGTCCGCCCTCCAGCTGAGGTACCTCCATGTGATAGCAAGGTCAGCCTCAGCCAGTTAAGGTGAGTCAGTTGTAGGAACATTGTTGCTTGAAGACACCGAGCAGTCCTGCATAGCTGGGCTGCGGCACGAGGAGGGCAGAAAGACCTCAGTAAGCTTCGGGTTCTCGCTTTCTCTCCTGCTGCATATATAAGCCCTGCTTAAAGGGCCAGTCCTGTCTGTAAACCTTTGCCCTGCTGAGCAGTTATCCACTTCTGTGTCAGCAGTTTTCTCCTCTGACGTGATCTGATTTTCTGGAGATAGAGGAAGACATGTCGAAGCGGTGTCGAGTGAAGCGGTAGCGTGGCACGTCTCGTGTTCTCTGTGTTGACGGTGGTTTTGCTTCGCCGGGAGTCTGTCATCAACATCGGGGTCTGACCAGCTCAGCTTTCTCTTCTGCAGAGGAAAAAATAGAACCAAATGTTGCTGCATGCTTGAATTACAAACACACCACATCACAGATAACAGATGTATGAACGGGATATAGCTTAACATAATTTGTTTCCCCCTAAAGGTGATCTCTGTTTAATAAATCATCTTTAATATAAAGTGACAAAAAAGTATCCATACTCCTTATACCTTGTCACATTTTAAAGTTATAATTACAAACTTTTTTGTATTTTGCTTTCTGTAATAGACAAACACAAAGTTGTGAATAATCAGAAAGTTGAAAGAAAAAGACACATGGTTTTCAAAATACAGAATACATGATTTTAGGGATACATCTGTATTTAGTCACCCACAGAATGATGCTGCCACCACCATGCAGCGATGGTGTCTTTATCATCTTTATCGTCTTTGAGCGATAAAGACACCATCTCCAGTCTCAGTTTTTTGCAGGTTTTCTTCCACAATTACCCTTTATTTAATTCCACCCATCTTCTCAATAACTCCAAGAGGCTTTCCTGGCTGTGCAGAAGAAACCCATCCTTGCGACATGATACTGCCACCACCATGTTTCAGTATGAGGATGTTGTGATCAGAGTGATGGGTTGTGTTAATTCTCCACTACACAAACGTCTATTTTTTGCAACCTCACCATGCTTCTCCAGACTTATCATTGATCTGATTGTTGTTGGTCTTCATAATTCCCTAAAGTTATTTTAAAAGAACATCTGGATTTATACTCAGATGAAATTACTCACATGAAAGACATAAACTGAAATTTATTTTGTTACCAGAGAAAAGCTGGGATGAACACAAACTTGCTGACATTTTTCAATTTCATTGGTTTAAAAATCTGTTTATTATTTTGCATCTACTTCACATTTATTCATTACTTTGTGTCGGTCAGTCACAGGCCTGTCAGGATGAGAAATTATTGCAATAATGATAATATTGTCATTTTTTGAGACAATTTTTAACAAATGTAATGATAAAGGCATTACACCGACTTAGAGGTGAATAATCTTTGATTTACAACATTAGAACCTCTAAGACATTTTAAATATCCAGAATAAATAACCAAAAGAATAAATAAAATGGATTATGAAGTCTCTGTATATAAAATTGCCCTTAAAACCATAATAATAATAAAGCTCAGACAGACAAAACTGCTAGTAAGGACTTTTGTAAAATAAAAAGAAGTTATACTGGTTATCAAATATTTGCAGCACTTCTCAAAATGGCAGCTTTTCAATTATTTTAAAGAGGAGAATTAAGCAAACTGCACAAACAAGAATGCAAACGGTAATTATTGCACTCATTTTAATTTCTCATACAATTAATTGATTTACTGCTTATTGTGACAGACTTAGTCAATCATATGAAACCCATCATACTGAAGTTTACAGCATGTCAATATTGAAAAAAGTTTACTGATGTTGTTTAACATCAGTAAACTTTTCCCATTGTTTCTAAAGGAACCAGCCTGTATTAATGTCATTTGATTCTCACCTTGACAGGCATGTGGAGCTGATTTTTCCTCCGATGTAAAGCGAGTGAGGCAGTGCTGGTCTGCTTGGATTTGCTCTTGGACTTGAACAACCCCTGAGGGAACCACATTTTGAGCAGCATCTCTATCTGCAGTAGATTCTGGAGGTATTTCTCACTGCAACACAAATCAATGTCAAAACTATTATTAATAGCAATAATGACATATTTGCTGGAGTTGTTTAATTTAGAAGAACTTTTTTTTTTTTTTACCCCATTTCAGGTTTCTGCAGGATCCCAATAATTCGCTGTAATCTATCTATGGCAACACTCTGCTGGAAGCTGGTTAAGCCTATGAGAATACATCAGAATATCAGACAAGTTGATTTATTACACAGCAATATTTGGTGTAATTAATCCACTAACCTTTGTCAAACCGTCCAGTCTTTAATCCCTGCAGAAGCCCCAGCAAAGGGCGGATATACCTGTGCAAATCAGCACACTGAAAATATAGACAGACGCGTTTTGTTATGAAAATGAAACACCAGAAGGAGAAAGCTTGTTTTAGTGAAACTGCTCACTTTCTTAGCGAAGGTCAAGTCTCCTGGAGTTGATGACCTCAGTGCAGCCGCTTCAGGAGACAAATGTTTGGCTTCTTCGGGGTATAGTTCACATTGATCGCCATTAAACTTTGAGTGCAGGGAGCTTTTTAATACACCGTCTCCTTCTCCCTCAGAGAAGATGTCTGCCTCGTCCTCAGTCTGCTCACTTTCGCTGGGGGGGAAGCTTGAGGTGGACGGAAGCGAGTCATAAGACGGCCATTTGGAAGATTTACCCAATGAATTCATCTGTGGAAACATACAGAGTTAGTGCATGACTGTTATTGTTGTATAAATGATCTGCACTAAAACTTATTTCACTCCTAAAAACTGCAGGAACAATGCAAAGTATTTCAAATACTGACAGAGGTAACTAGGAACATATTTTTTAATACATGTCACTTTTTGCTTTCAGTGAAAAAGTTTCACTAGAAAAGAAAGAAAAAGCAAGTCGCAATAAAAATGTCCGTGTCTGTTGTGGCATACACTCCAGTTCATTCCTTAAAAGTCACAATAAACAATCATAACTGAAAATGTCACCAGTCAAAGAGGAAAGGACGTCATATTTTGGGGAAACATGAAAAAGTATATCAGGGTTTACACCAGCCTGGTGAGCCACCAGGCTTTACTTGCATTCCCTTCAGGCTATGCATTGTTTATTTATTTCTTTTTGGGGTTTTTTTATGTTTCTCCTTTTTGAGACTTTATAGTTGGTGTTTAACTATTGTTAAAAAGAAATACTTTCAATAAATCCTTGTTAAGATGGAAATAAGGCTTTTGTTCACAACTAGATGGATAAACAACTCATAACCTAAAGTCTATGTTTACCATATATACAAAGCAGAAAGACATTTACACAGTTTATTTGTTTGTATTTCAGAAATAATAACATAATGGCGGTTTTTCTAATTAATCAATCTATATTCTTCAATAAATGGCACAAATTTCCACACTGCTATGTGCATATTAAAACCAATATCAGTATACCAGTTGTAAAGACCTGGTGAGTAATGCCTGGCTCGTGTTTGAGCAACCGTAGCATAATGAAGATAAGTGATCAATTTTGACAGTTTATTACACCGGGACGCAGCAAAAAGGACATCTGTATCACACGTGAATAAACACATAAAGTGCCAGAGACGTCAGTGTAAAGACACATAAAAGACTTTCTGTTCTACTATAAAGAGATTTAAACTTTCTCTGTGTTATTCTTATGAGGTTGGAAAAAAGAGACTGCATTATGTAATTTTTTATTTTATTAGGAGTTGACAAATTATTAAACCTATTATTCTCATCAGGAAAAAGAACATTTGTTATTTCACAAATTTCTATAGAATATAAATTACTTAAACTATTTGAAATTAAGACAAAATTGCCTGCAAGAACCTCTCTTTAGCCTTGCCATTGGTCTATATCTGTAATTCTTTAGTATAAAAACAAACATGCATGCACTATCTTAAATCCAGTTCCAAACCATTTGGAAAGTTTATAGACTAACTGAGATGTTTTCGAAGTTAAAACTAATGTAAAGGTTTTACATTTTAATTTTAAAATGTTATCAATTAATTTAACACAGGACACTGTGACATCTGACTTGTGACACACCAGTAAACTAGCCAGTGATCAGAACTGGTTAAATTTAGAACAGAAAACTCCCACTTTATTTATTCTGCCAAAGACTCATATAGTTTATTTCTTTTGTTTTTTATTTTGAGTTCAGCAAAACACCGATATAGGTAACTAAGATATAATTTGGCCCATAACAGGGAACCATCTTGTAATTAATTTTTCTTTAGGTAACATGTAGCACATTTTTCTCCATTCATGGTCCAATTTTATCAAAGGTTGAGAAAAAAAAAAGTTTACATAAAGACAATTTAATAGGCTAAAGTTGGAAATACAAAGTCATTTGCCAACCGAATATTAGTATTGCCTGGTAATGCGAGCAAATATTGGAATTGTCCCATTTTCCCATAATCACCTCTGATCAGTAATCAGCAGGTCAGACACTAAAAATAGTGGTCTTTTTTTTCCCCCATTGGTCAATAAATGGATCAGAACTAAAAGGTTAGAAAACTCATATAAATGTTTATACATATCCAGAAGAGAAAGAAATTTTGTAAAAGCCTTTCAGTAATAAACAGTAGATTCAACAAGCACTTGTTAAAAGTCAAAATGGGGGAACTGATTGCATATTAGGGATGTACAACACCTAAACCTTGGTTTCTGTGATTACCAAAATAAATTTGCAATTCACAAAAACTACCCCAAAGATTTTTCACACATGTACAATACACCTATCAACAATTTCACACACAAAACCACAAACTAGAATGTTTCAACATTGACCCACCAATGTTGTATATATGGAGGAACTGTCATTAGGAAAAACATGTATAAAAATATGGAACTGACTTTGTATAATTAAAATGGAAAGAGCCTAACCAGCCAGTCAGTGGACAGACAATGAAACAAGTTTACATAATGGAATAAAATCTGCAGCTGAAAATTGATTTCTTCATTGGAGATGGAGGATAATCCCTCAGAACTGTATTTTTATTTTGTAGGTTCTGTGTCAGAAATTGTTTTCTTTCTAGTTATTCTACATTATTTTTGCTGTACGAAGTATTAAATGGGGGGAAAACTGTTATACAAGAGTCACAAGGGGGGTGCCTAAAAAGTTCACAACAAGCCTGGAAATAAATCATTTGAGACACGCACGCTCTTATACAACACTCCTCTGCTCGTACAAAACGTATGTCCTCATCTGTCAATGAGTTTCCTCACATTTTCAATACAGTCACGTTTAGAGAACAGCTTAACCCATTTTTTTTCTTTAAGAATGAAACACCAATGTTTAAATATATGACTGTTTTAAGCATGCTTGTCCTATAGTGCTTCTCCACCTCCAAATATCTATCTGTGTACGTCAAATATTCAGACATACAAAGACGTAGAGCAAATATTTCTTACCTTTCTGAAGAATCCAGAAACTGACTTTGCAAACTATACTTTGAGAAACTGTTCCCCACAAGCGGAGGGAACTTGAACACAGAGTTAGCGGTGAATAAACTCAGCTGTGAATCCTGTCTTGTTCTCCGGTTCAGCCTCGGCTCCTCCCTGCTCCACCAGTCGTCTGTGTCTAGCTTTTCCTCCACTCACTCCATGGATATCTCCGAACAAACAGTACCAGAAGCTCAACTGCCGCCGCACGTGCGCCAAAGGGTACGGCGCTGCGATTGGACGAGAAGCAAGAGCGCTCTCATTGGATGGAAGCCTCAACCAATCGCCGCTATCCTTAGTTTTGGGTTGGTCTGTACACGCGGTGGTACCGCCTCACCACCGAGAGCCGCACGTGTGAGTGTTGTGGCTCGTTGAAAAGGGAAACTGCACGCGGCTGCTGCTGGCAACTGTTAAAAATTTAGCTTTTCATAACAGGGTCACATTTGGTCTCTACCAATGGATATAACGCAACAAATGAATAAGAGAAACAGCAGGTCACGTTTAGAGTGTATTTATTCAGAGACACTCCATTAAAACAGTGTTTTCACCTTTTTTATTAGCCAGTCACATTATCCAGTAAGTTTCCAATTGTAGAAATATGTAGACTGAAGACAGCAACGTGACTTAAATAGCAGCACTGTGAAAGAAAAAGGCTATACATCTATGATTTTACTTTTTTTGTCATTTACAGGTCAATAGATACTGCATGGTATAAATTGTCTTCCTTGGATTGAAGCTTTAACTTTAATCATTCATTAATCCCAAGTATTTATTCATAAATGTGAGCTTCACTAAAATATTTTTGAAATGTAATGAAAGTTTCTTGTGTAAACAGTTTATTAGCAATTCTTTCTGTTTCTATTTACAGTTGTTGGTTGTTCTTGTGTTTTTGAACATGCTCATTTGGAATTTTAAAACTTTAAAAGCAAAGAAATATTAATGACTTGTTTTGCTTCTAGTTGGTAGCACAACATAACAGTTATGATTAGTTTGGCTCTGAACCTCAGATCTGGGATTGACGTTACAACCAAATTAACTTGTTTTGTTGTATTGGGTTGTTTTGACCCTTAAATATTTTTAGTCTTTTGCTGTTTTAGTCCTTTCGTAACTATTTTGGGAGAGGGTCAAAGTCAAAGTCTGGACCTGAATCCATGTGAGATGCCGTGACCCGACCTGTAAATAAGTTGTTCATGCCCAAAAACTCTTCAATGTAACTGAATTAAAACAATTCTGCAAAAATAGAGGGAGTCAAAATTCCTCCACACTTGTATAAAAGGCTCGTTACCAGTTGTTGCAGGCATTTGATGGGAGTTGCTGCTTCCCCTTGTTACATAACCAGTTATTACCTTCAGAGAAACAACTACCTCTACGCATTTAAGCTTGTTTTGTTGGGGGTAGCTTTTGTAAAACTTTATTTTGTGTTTGTTCGAGTTTATCTTCATCTTATATTGAACAATATTAGATTATCTGAAGCACTGAATTGAAGTGAAATCTGTATGAGAAAGAGGACGTTTTCACATCACTTTATGAAATAAACAATGCATATTTAAACATTTTATTTGTATAAAGTTGTCATTACCGATAATAAACCTCACAAGATTGGGATACACAGTTTTGCAGACCGTTTGAAGTTTCCATAGAGAGGGCTCTAAATTAAGTCCAGCAGAATTACATAATAGCAGATAGACTGGAGGAGTGAATCACTTCTTCAGTGCACATGAGATACTCAGAAGAAAGGATGTGAAAAGTATGGAATAAAAAAACCCCAAAGAATTATTCTTCTAATCAGGATGATATTTATTAAATGGTCAAGTATAAAGTCAATATGACAGAATTAAAGGAAAAGGCACTGCTGCTAAAATTCTGGGTGTGAAGGAGAAAGTTCAAACGTTGTTAAGTTTTAAACAGTAGCACGTCACCTGAAAGATCAGAGAACCAGAGTTTCCTGTTAGACTGCACAGTAGAGGAGTCAGGTGCAGGTCTGCAGTGGACCTTTTTATGGCTTTTTGCTTAACAAGCGTTTTGATATTTGCACAGAAACACTTTGTTCAGGATTTTTTTTTTCTTTTTGATTGCGACACAGCAGATATTGTAACCATGCAAACACACACAGTCACAGCAACCTGCTGATGAAGAACCTAGGTTGTCTGTCTGCAGGCAGAGCCTCAGTACAGAGTGAGACTGAGGAAATAAACCTCCTGATTTGTTGAAATCTGTCTGAATTTCTGAGCATTTATCACAGAAACGACCTTACACTGTACATGCAGTCTAATCTATAAATAAGTGATGATAGCCTAAGTTTTCACCTTTACCTCAGTTAGGATTCTGTGGCAAGACTTGAAATTGTTTTCTCACAGGCACTCTCTGACATAACAGACATAACCCACACATGTTTTGAGAAATTTTTCTTTCAGCTCACAATTATTACAATATTTTTTTTTGTCTTTAGCAAAAAATGTTAAAAGTCTATGTATATTAAAAAAAACACTATACATGCTTACAGCTTCTTAAGTTGCAAGACAATTACAAGGTTTTACAATGTGCAATTACCAGAGATAAATAAAGTTCAAGGAGAAAATGTCTTTGTTTTCTTTCTTCTTCTGAATGTTTTGATTACGGTACATTCTTTGTCAAGTACAGCCTAATGAACGACCATTGCACATTTTGTTTTCCATACTTACTGCATTTATTGGAGATGAGAAGTTGAAACTGTTCTTTTTCAGAGGCAGATATTTTTTATGCCGAACAAAAGTCAAATCTCAGAGTACCTTACTTTATTTTGAGAAAATTGGAAAATGAAGACATGAAATGGGAACTGTAGTGGATTTGAGTCCTTATTACTGTAACAAAGCAAGTAACTTGACAGATTTTTTTCTTTCAGACAGATGCAAAGACAATAAGTTCAAAACTTCTGCTCCTGTTCAGGCAGAAATGTAACTTTCAATTTTGTATTCTCTGCAAACACGAGTGACAAAGTTCAACTAAACAATGACTCAGAAACTGAGGTCTTTGTTTCTGGTTTGATGGTTAAAATTTATTTTAAAATTAACTACATTAACAAGTTATTCCAGTTATATTGTTGAGAATGACAGCATTCTTCTTGAGAAATATGTAAATGTTTTTGTTAGCTCTGTTACAACCTGCACACAATCATGTGCAGGGATGAATGCCAACTGGATTTAGGTGTGGACTTTGACTGGACCATCCTAAAACAGGGATATGTTTTGATCCAAATCATTCTATTATGATTAGGATCACTATGCTGCTGGAGACACATTTAATAGACTTACATCAGACCAATAAGAAAATGAGAGATTAATAGAAAAATATATTTACTACTTATTATGAGGTTCTTATTTTCAAAAAGCACTTTCAATCTGACAAACAAGCCTCATAAGAACACATTGTTATTTATGTACTATGTCTATAATTTATTAAGACTCCAGTTCCACCAAGTACACTGTATTCTGACAATCTATCTTGCTAGCAAGTAACTGCCAACAGGTTGTGCTACAGCTCTAGGAGTTATGTTTCATAAAAATCAATTAGCATCCAGCTCAAATAATGTAGAGCATTTCATTCGAGCTTCTTTGTTAAACTTGGAACAAGCATCAGCAAAATTTCTGTTCAAAGTCAATTTCATGTTAGTTACAAAAATTTATTCCATTTAAATTGTTTCTCACCGTAATGAGAACACAACAGGTATTATTCTTTTATATCTATATAGCATTTTCAAAATTATTGGTAAAGATGTATAAAATATTTAAACTAATTGATTTTGTTTGTAGCAGCAGCAATCCAGCTTTAATTTGAGCACATTTATTGAGCATTTCATGACTGTCACGACATGCCAGCAGCTCCACATCTGGGCAACAGAGCCGATGTTCCACAGCAACTTGTCCTGTGACATGTAATCACAGCTGAGATCAGACAAAAGCTCAAGTTGTTCAACTGTAACAACACTGACATTCATAAGATATTAAAACATACAAATCCTTCACAGAAAATAATTATGAAAATGTTTTCTCAAATCTGATTAAAAGTTAGCATTTTATATGTGAAGGGACTATTTCTGCTTGATTCTTTTATTTTTTTTTTTAACTTGAACAAATCTTTAAGTGACTGGTCTGGAAGTATAAATGTAATCAACAAGGCTCTTTTTGTTTGGTTTTACCAACAACTAAAAATTATAAACTTAAATTTCTCATAACTGACATAAATTCTTAAAAAAACAACTGTCAAGGGATCTCAGATACAGTTATTTTATTAATACAACTTTAGATGACAGATGAACAAAATAAAAGGAGACGAGAAAGTATCACATCTAGGTGGTCTTTCTGTGGCTGCAGGGGAGAAAACCACCACAACTTGGTAACACCAGAGATTACGGAGTGTGGCTAAATGCTCATATTTCACAGCTTGGATGAAACAAGATAGTTGCAGAAAAACATCAGCCTTTTTTTCAAAATGAATGAACATCTAAACATTTTCTTCAATTTGCTTTTGACCATTCCTGTCAGATGTAACACAAAGCTAGTGTAGCGATTCTCTTGTCATCCTTGGGTGTTTGAATGCGTTGTCCTTTTTCAACACATTCAGTCTCCCTAGCAACCGAGCCAGGGATCCTCTCTGTTTGTCCTGGAGATAAACGCAATCTTTCGTGCCATTTCCATGTGGTAAATGCGCCTGCAGTTCTCAAAGTTTTTCCGCCGTCGCTCTTGGCAGGGCTTCTCGAAGTAGCGTCTGCGCTTCACTGCGTCGATGATCCCATCCTGGGTTAGGATTCTGGGGAATGTCGAGAAAAAATGGGTGTTTAAGAAACACTAAATTCAAAGAAAAGAGCTTTGGAAAGGGATACTGTCAGTTTCCAATTTCTGTATTTCACAACAAACCCAGGTGGCACAATTGTCGCCATGAAACAATCTCTTTAAAATAAATCTAACTTAAACATTTTAATTTATACTATTTAATTTATACTAATTTATTATATATTTATATTTTAACTTATACTATACGTATAAATGGAAATTTGTTTCCACACATTTTGGAAACAAACATGGTGGTTAAGAATCTGTTATGTGTGTGGGCCTGTTTTCCCTTTCAAATAAGCTTTTGTTACATGCAGAATAGATTACTGGTCTTCATGAAAATCCTGGCAAAACTACCACAAAATGTAAATGTCTTTGCATTTATACATTATTTAAAGGTGCTACTGACATTTGAGATCAATATTGGTCCTAATTACAATAATCAGATCTGATTTTATTGTAAAATCCATCCAAATCCTTCTTTCCTTGAAATAATACCTACAGGCAAAGTTAAAACAAAAGTCCAGTGTTGTATGATGTTCTTACTGTGGCTTTCATCTTTGTAATAGCCTTTCTAAACACCTGAGAGAATAAGGATGAAGGAATAACTTAAATTTAAATAATTGTATTTAATATACTTTACTATTTGTTTTATTGCAGTTAAATTTGATGCACATTGTTTGAATGACAAAAGTTTTGTTTAACTCTATTTACTTCCTAATTGTCATTATTTTAAATCAAATTTCTCGACAGCTTAAATAACTAATAATTAGCTCATTAGATTTGTGCGCGTGTTCTTATTGGCTTCTCTAGTTTGAAGAACTTCCTGCTGCCCTCTTTGTTCATAAACAGTACTCCATAAATAGTGTGTCCCTATAAATTAGAGTACTTCTGGAAACCAAGTTGACACTTTTCAAATCCCTTGTCAAATACATTTAAAGTTATTTATTGATCTTGCGTAACAAAACGGAAAGAAATCCCAAAATGTGTCGCCTCTCCTGCGCAGTCGCACTCTGTGACATTGAACTCCTAGCTCGCGCTAACCTGGCTAGCATTAGCGTTCTGTTACCATGGCCACAGCTAAACTAATATTGAAATTAGCATGAATTTGTGAATTTAACCTGTTCAAGGTCTTGTACGCGATATCGACATTGCCGTCTGGGACCATCACCGTTCGAGCTATGAAGCGAAGGTGCCGCGCCATGATGAGCCAGGAGCTTCACTAATTTGTTTCCGGAGTGCAACGACTAACTGGGAAAGGTTCCGGATTCAAGAGTGTGGGGTTAAACAATCGCTAGGTGGCGCGTCACTCAAATAACCTCCCTATTTGAGTGATATTAATATGAAAACTCACAATTCTAGTATTATGTGGCTAGTTAATTCTGTTTTGCAAAATATTCTTGCAATTACTCAATATTTTGAAAAAAAATTGATCTGTAAAGTTTGTGCTTTTGAATCTATTCAGACCATCTTTTCAGTCTAAAATGTCAACATAGATGTTAAGAAAACATTCTAATATGTATGTATGTATGTATGTATGTATGTATGTATGTATGTATGTATGTATGTATGTATGTATGTATGTATGTATGTATTAAAGATTACTGTGAGTTCATACAAGGTACAATGACTTACAGAGTATTGAATGATGTTGTTACCATAGTAACAAGCAGAAGGATTAGATTACGCTATTTTTTTCCAGTGAAATATGTTTAGCCATATTTTCAGACAGATGGCCAGCAAATTGTATTTCATTTCACCCATACAAGTGATGCATACATTGATGACAGAATCTGTTTGTGATTCTTTTTCTCTCACACTCTCTGCCAGGACTGTTTCATCAGGTCTGGATCAAATGGGACGCCTGTGGAAACATGAGGCACACCATTCACCTCACTAAAGGACTCATGATATTATCTATTCAAGTTGGGTAAGCTTCTCTCCAAGTGGCAGCAACATGGAGATACAGTATAATCCTGTTTGAGTTGCAGCAAGGTTGAAACTATTCTCAAATGCTGAGTTTAAAAAAAAAAAAAAAAAACAGGGCTGGGAGCACATAAAACACTCACCAAATTGGATACACATGGCATCACTACCTAAACTGGGACTCAGATAAAAATACAGTGGCAGCTTTGAGTTTAGAAGAGGACGGGGATAATGGGCTTGATGATACACTAACACTGGACACTAGAGAGTTTCTATGACAACAAATCTGGTCAAATCTGTACTTCCCTCATAGTCATCTTCTATTTTCACAGGCTATAATAACAAGATCCTAATCAGAACAGATCTAAGTAATGTGTACAGAGTAGGACTAAATCTGTAGTTAACAGAGGAGGAAGTCAAGTTTTGACAAATTTTTAATATGTATACTTTTAATAACACAAAGAGACAAAACATCTAATAAGACATTTGACACCAATGTAAAGTCTAGACTGAAGACACTTTGTTTTTGTAAACCAGTCTTATGAAGAGGATGCTCAGGGTTGTCCATAATGTTTTTGATTTTATGAGAAATTCTTCTTTGCACAATAACCTTCACATACATATGTATATATTTGAATGGCTCTCAAAAGTTTTTAAAATCAAGAAATCGAGATCATACATTTTTTAAAAACCCTTTTCCATATATAATTCAGCATTTATCTTGTACGCTTCAAACAATAATCAAATAAGAAGGAAAATAATAAAGTAGATATTTTTATTACTTTGTTGGAACACCATTTGATTTAATTTCTAAATTTGATTTTCTTTCGCCATAGTGGAAATTATTTAATATTTTTCTCAAACTTTTTCAAACTTTCTCAAAATCTATCAGAACTTCTGTCGTACACAGCATTTTCAGGAAATGCCAGAGATTCTTTTAAGTTTTGTCCTGTATTCAAGCTGGTAACTTAATGTTTTTCTCATCATGTTTGGACACACTGTGACACTGAAAAATAACATATCTCATTGTTCAGCTTTTTAGCAGACACCTGAAGTATTTTTGCACTGGTATTTTAGAACTGTTCATAACTTCATTGGTCAATGAAATCCAGCTAGCCTCATCCTAACTGATCAAATTTTAAATGCCAAAATACACATGTCCAAATGTTTCTAGTGTGATGTGCGACTATGTGTATAAAAACAGGACTTAGAGGAGAAAAAGTTGGCTCTGTATCCCTTTAAATGATGTATGGAGGGACAGTTAAGATGTCAACAAACGACAGCAGCTGCTCTTGTTTCTGGTAAGTAACTCTTGTTTTTATTGAGTGTGTGTACAACTGTTGGCTGTAAAGTGTTTGCCTCCTGGGGAACATTAAAACCCCTTTGAAATGTGAAGCCTTTGTAGAACATGTTAAAAACCTCTGATGCACAATTACTGTGCAATTGTCAAAAGCTACCACTCATTTTTTCTAATTCACCGTTTTAGTAATTTAATGATTGTTTCTGTTTGTGTTGATTCCTGCAACTATGAAAATACATTTATTTTCCTCTCAAACATTAGTGAGAGTGATAGTTTATTATATTCAATAAATTAGATTAAACTTTTTAGGTAATTATAACAAAGAGCTCAATGAACTTCAACCTAACCATCTGCTTTGCAAAATTTTTGTGCAAAACTGTAAGTGTAAGATTTTTTTAATGACTTAAAAAGTGCAATTTGTGTACTTGTACTTAGTAATTTCAAGATAATTTTTACTGTTGTTTTGTATTTGAGAAAGACTGAAAAAAATCTAATAGGATTTTTCTTTTTGATTTCAACTTCACAGTTGCAAGGCTGCACCAAAAATATATCCATACATTTTTCTCTAATATTTTTTAGATTTGCATTCCACAGAACAAAAACTGTCAATCTGTGAATACTGAACCACAAATAGTTGTAGCTCTGCAACAGCCATGTTTCAAAATGCTCGCTATAATTGTAAAAATAAACAAAAAACAAAGAAACTTGGAACTCTATTTGAGACTGAAGATGCTTGGAAAGAATAAATAGATTTACCAGATGTCAAATGTGTGCCATTTTTCTAAGAATTATCCTGCATCAAACAAGTTTTAGCAATAAACATTGGGCCACTTTTTAAGTCATATATAGACACTACTATCTTTGGTTAATTTCCAGCCCATTTTCATATGGAGACCATGTGGAAATGTTGGCTGATTTATGATATTTTAGAGCCTCAGTTGATGTTTCACAGGCTCCTGACCTCAGCTTTGGGAGCCAGTAAACTACACAAGGTGCCATTTGTAGCCCTTTGACTGAATTTGCACAGTCCCCAAACTGCAATTCAAGAATAACAGCTAATTGTCCTGTCCAGTTTGAGTACTTGATGGAAATGGAGACTTTTTATTTGTAATAAGGGTAAAATTATTACTGGCACGTGTTTTGTAAAAAGGGAAAATGCTAAAAACAACACAAAGTACTTGTCTTTTTATAATCAAGTAAATTATAAGTAGAAACATGTTTATCCAGAGACTTTTACAGAAAAGTTGACTTTAACTGCAGCCAAATCAGTTTTTATCTGACTTATTAAACTTGGCTAAATATTGGCTAAATTAGGTCACATTTTAAAAGAAAGTGACTCCAATCTCTTTTTTTTATACTTAGAATAAATGTGTTCAGTCGAGCCAAAAACAAAGTGAAAACTAGATGCTTTTCTTTTAATACAAAATCTTTTTTAAATTGTTTTGGCTCTACAATCAATAACATAAAAAGGACAACTTTATTTGTTTGATTTTAGGGACTTTTTAGTATTATTTTCTTGGCCAGGAAGTACTTTTGATCCAACAGTTTGGGCCCATGTGATGAAAAGTTTGATCTATCTGGTCTATCTCCTGTTGCAGTGATGCCACCTGCTGGACATCTTATCTTTCGCTCTTCCAACTTTCCCACCTCCCAGCCTGCAGAACAAAACCTTCACACCGGATCTGATTTCACATTCCAGCTCTTCAACACTGAACTGTTAATTTCCCCCGTTTCTCCTTTCACGAGTAATGTCTAAATGTGGAGTTCTCGTTTGTGCCTTGCGTGAACACGGCTATTGACATTGCACCATCCATCCAATAAAAGAAACAAAACAATTAACACATTTCCTAGCTGTTAATCAGCATCAAAGGTCTTACTGGAAGTGCATTTTTCCAGCTCGTATCCAAATCTTTCACCACGCTGCAAGAGGTGGAGGGAGTAGTTGGGCTCTGGAGGGTTTTGGGGGAAGTCCCTCCCCACCACCGGTCTCTGCATTGGCTGGATCAGCATCAGATTCGGCCGCGCCGAGGGGCCAATGAATGGAGGCGCAGATGCAAGCGGAGGAGACGGCTCTTTAGGAACGGACGCACACAGAGCTGGGTGCTCACAATCAGACTGCTGCTCTAATCTGCACCGAAATGGAGAACAAAGTGACAGATTTCTCTGGAAAATGGAAGATGAAGTCATCGGAAAACTTCGAGGAGCTTTTGAAAGCTCTGGGTGAGTTATTAGTTATTACATTTTGTTATTGTGACGCGTTGCTCTGTAATTTGGATAAACTTTCAAAACCTGCATGCGCACAACTACGGAACTATCAAGTTGCAAGCTTTGTTCAAGTTTTTAATGCTGATGATTATTCATTAATTGTTTTCTAGTTCAACCCTAAATGTGCAAATTTTAAACCACCCCTATTTTCTCTATACTTTGTTTCCGTCTTACCAATTTGTTTCGAAAACCTATGAATCTGATCTTCAGTTCGCAGTTTTCAATGTTTTCTGAAGTTCTTCTAAAGTTTCTTTGTTTTCTTTCTTGTAGTGAAAATGAGCCAAAGACCTCTAGAAAATCTGGAAAACTCAAGATTTTTACAGCATTGCTTTAAAATCTGTACAAGAAAATTGATGACTTTCATTGCAAACAAAATTAAGCGACCCTTTCATGAATTTTAATTCAGGTTTTGAAGTAAACAAAAGTCAAGTGTTAAGGTATCTCTTATCTTAAGCTTTGAATGTCTTGCCAGAATCCAGGTATATGTCCTCACTGCAGGGGACGAAGGTCAAACGAGGGCCACATCATGGCATCCGTTAAAAATCTGAAGTCAAATTTCCTGTGGACAAAAGTTAGATTAGACTCATCTAAAGCAGCGTCCTCCTCATGTGGTTGTAATTACAGCCAATGTAAACTGAACTAAGCCTTAACATGGGCCCCAGCAGCCAGCCAACGCTGAGCCTGACTTTCCTTCTCCGTCTCCCAAAGGCCCCGGGCAATCCTGAGCTTTTTATGTGTGTGTGTGTGTGTGTGAGTAGGTTAGCTCCTCTAAGTACCAAAGCATGAGTAAATATGGTCTAAACTGAATCAGATATCCGAGTTGTCTTGATCCCTCTGAAGTGAGGCCAGCCGACATGAATGAGGCAGAAGATTAGGTGTATTTTTCATCATTAGACATCTAAAAAAAACAAACTCAACAATTTAAGAATGTTCTGCTTTGATACATTTTACTCAACATGAGTAAATGCAAAAAGTATTTTTTATTTATTGGCGGGGGAAAAACTATTCAGAATAACCAGGTTCTAAGTAAAAAGTGAATTCCCTCCACTTGCTAAATCTTGTATTTACTACACTGCAAAAAACATAAAATCTTACCAAGAATGTTGTCTAGTTTCTGGTGAAAATATCTTAGTACACTTGAAATAAGACAAAACCAATGTACAAAGAGCTTTTCAGCAAGATACAGCAGCTAATTCTTGAACATTGATTTTTAAAAAAGTACTGGTTCCACTGGTAAATAATTTCACTTATAACATGTAAAAAAATTTAAAAATAGTCTCTTATTGTAAAATATCTAAAGGTCATATGAACTTTGAGGCCTTTTTCACACTTTTTGCCTCAGTGTTTCCTCATCGTGGTTGGCGTAGATGTCTCTATGTCGCTCCATTGACTCATTTTAGTTTGACATTATAGATTCCTGCTAGTAGTTCCCACCAATTTAAAACAGGCTAGTGAAATCCAGGAAACATCCCAAACATTCTGGCTAAAACAACTAGTCCAAACCCATCTGAGGCTTTAGAGGCTTTTATTAGTCATCTCTGGATGCTCTTACAACTTTAGTTCTCCAATGCATATCTCACTCTGGTTTTTAGGCTTCCATCTGTAGTACAGCAGGTTGTGTATTTGCACAAGAATTAAACCAGAATGTTCCCAACCTCATGCCAAGAACATGATTTTTCTACAGAGAACCGAACACAAACATTTTCTGATGATGACATTTAGTAAACATCCTCTACACAGTCTCATATTTTCAAGGATATGCAAAGTGTGCTTTGCATATCCTTGCTGTTCTTTTTGCTTTTGCATCAACATTCCCAGGTTTTTCACATTTTGTTTCATACAGGATTCTTTGTCGCACCTTTATGGCGCTAGAATATCTTGTTTGCATTAAACCGGGGAGGTAAACATCATTTTGTTTTTCATGGAAAAAACATCTGTTACCTTCACCAAAGTGAAAAAGAAATTGGGAGAAATCAACCCTCTTTTATCTTTGCACAGTATTGTTTTATTGCTGTTTCTGTAATTTGTGGCAAATTGAAACATACCAGATGTTCTGCCTTGTTCCTATTTAGCACAAATTATGGAGACTAAAAAGCCTTTTTGAAGCAGATGATTGCTTTTAAGAGGTTCATTCTTGGTTTTGGTTCATTCTGAGTAATAAATCACAAATGATTATTTCCCTTTGCAGCTAGCAGTTGCAAAAAAACTTTCAGAAATTATGCAAGATCACAAGTCGTTATGGGAACAACCAAACCCTGAGAGGCAGACATTGTGAAATTTATTTTGTTGCTGCTTTATCAAAGCGTCTTTTGACTCCCAAAATATCAGATAACATGGTTTCAATGAGCCCAGGGCAAGAAGGAAAATTCCATCCATTCTTTGCTCAGTGCTTTATTATTACCACAGGATGCTTTTATATGTGCTAAACTTCCATAAAACAGAACTGAAGGCAGAGACTGATTCATTCTGATGGATTATTTACCACAATAACGTTGAAAACCACTGACATGCACAGCTGTGATTATACATTATGGACTACAGCTTACATACATCTATGTAACAGTATAAGATTTTATCATTTTACATTTTAAGGCTCTTTTAAAGCTCACCACGAAAGGACATAATTTTAAGTCATCATTCAATTCATTCCACAGTTTCACGCCAATAACTGAAACATATCTGTACTTTACCTGGCTCTTCTCTTTTGCATGTTCAAACATAAAAAACCTTGCAAATTCAATTTATTCTCTCTTAACTTAAATAATTTCTAAATACCAGAAGGAAGACTTTTGTTCAGTGCTTTATACATTATTTCTAATATTTTTATATGTACAATATCTTTACATTTTAAAGCACCACTTTGAATAAGGAGTTTATTAGTTGGTTCACAATATCCCACTTTATTAATAAGCCTAATAGTTTTTTCTGCAACTTAACTAATATATAAATGGCTGAACAATAAGCCATTTATAAGGCATAACCAAAGAGAGCTATATATTATACAAGCCTTTAACTTTTATTAAATCTTTTATTTGAAACAATATTCCAATAGTTTATTTCTAATATCTTCAATATGAAGCTTCCAACTAAGTTTATTGTCTAGAATAATCCCTAAAAGTTTAGTCTCATAAACTGTATCAATTTCAACTCCATTTATGCATAACTTTACATTATTATAGATCCAACCACCATGGTAAAGAGCAAAGTAACAGAACTTAAAACACCAATAAACGACCGAAGAAGCAACTTCTTGACTAAACAAAATAAATTCAAAGAATAAACAAATTTTGACAAACTTCACATTAACAATATTTTATATATTAAAATAAAACCCTGTTTCATATATGCGAATCTGTAGGTGTCAATGTGTTCCTGAGGAAGATTGCAGTGGCGGCGGCGTCCAGCCCGGCAGTGGAAATCACCCAGCAAGGAGAAACCCTCTCCATTAAAACATCCACCAGCGTCCGCACCACCAATGTGTCTTTCACTGTGGGTCAGTCCTTCAACGAGGCCACAGTCGATGGACGGCCCTGCACGGTACGCATCTTTTTGCATCTCATAAAGCATTCCTCTATAAAGTTAATATTACGTGCATACCAGAATCCGCTCAAGGACAGCGCAACTGAAGGCAGCTCTGCCTAAAAGGTAACATATGGAAATAATTTTGGGTGAAACTCAAGAGTCAGTCTGAGGGATTTTACACAGAGATCTGTTCTTGATTTATTCGTGCTGAATGAGTGATGATCATGGCTCCTGACAGCTTGTAAAGTTTTTCCCACAGAGAGCGACTAGCAGTCTCAAGCATGCCTGATCAAAATTAAGTGTCAAAAGAGGCTTTGGGTCAGTTTGTCCCTCTGGTAGCTCACATATTTATGTTTTATTGTCCTGTGTCCTATTCAGTTCTCTCATGCAGACCATGTTGTACTAAAAGTATTGCATTCTCTGCAAAAACAGCGCAATCTTACCAAGTATTTTTGGTCTAGTTTATTGTCCAAATATCTTAGTGCTCTTGAAATAAGACAAAAATAGCTTGCAAGTAACTTTTCAACAAGATAATTCCTTAATGTCGATTAAAAAGTATTAGTGCCACTGGATGATTAGTTCACAATTTTTCCAATATTATAAGTTAAATAACCTCCCAATGGAGTTAGCAATTAGTAATAATTAGTTATTGTTGACTTAAACAAAAAGCTTGTATATCTTGTTGAAAAGTTATTTGCAAGTTTTTGAAGAACACTAAAATATTTGTAGGAAAATCTAGACCAAAAATATAAGATTTTGTGTTTTTGCAGTGTGTCAGTACAAATTGCACATACAATTTATTTTACTGTTAGTCTATAAGCTAAAATTTCTGATGATGACATTTAGTAAAATCCTAGGGATTTTGGACTTCATGACCCCCAATCGAACCAACCTAACTATTAGAAATCTTCTCCTGGTTAATATTTATATTAAAATTGTACAGTTAACACCAAAATTACTCATATGCCTAACAGATTTAGATTTTAAATTATGTCCATTTAACCCAGAAGCTTATTTGTGAATGGTAGTAGCAGAGGCATCTTCCAGATGATAATAGAACAATGTCATTTAGGGAAAAAAATGTTTTCTGTTTACATTTTATTAAAAATCTGACATATTAGAAATTATTTATACCCTCCTCAATAATAAGTGGGAAATCTTTATTGGTATTACAGCAATAAAGTTCAGTTCAGTTCAAAAATTCTTTATTAATCCCAGATAGAAATTAAATGTTGTTAAAACTGCAGTTTTATTCAAGGAGTTGTTGTAGCAGTCTGTGTTCCAGGGGTTCTGAAAAAGCCTTGGTCTTAAGACACTGTGTTAAAACTGTTCATGAAGAAACCCTGCCTATAATTATTATTCTTTGAAGTAAATTACTTTAAACCTTAGTCTACCAGAGGAATGACTAATTTTGTATTTAGATTAAAGAAAATTCTAGGTTATGAACTTACACACACTGTGTTTCAAAGGTCTGGTTTAAGTTTTTTCTTCTCTTTTGAATCCCTGTAGAGTTTTCCAAAGTGGGAGACAGACCGAAAGATTAGCTGTGAGCAGACTTTACCAAAAGGTGATGGACTGAAGACTGCGTGGACCAGAGAACTGACCAATGACGGAGAGCTCATACTGGTAATTATTTTGTCTACACCACAAATACTGCACAACTTTACAGAGGCAAATAGGAAAACTAGATGCCTAACTACACTTACAGCTGTATGGTAGTATGAATTATTCTATGATCAGTTATTCAATTAACTTGTGAAATTTGCTCATTTAGTTAACCAATGTTAACTGGATCAAACGTACAATATGTCAAAAGAAAACATCAAACAGTTACTGCTAGGGTGTTAAAGAAAACACTATGTGACATTATATAGTTTCTACTACAACTTGGCAACTTAGGCCATATACTCAGATCTTCTTTGTATTTTAAATAATAAATGAAACAACTATGTAAAGAAAGTCTCAGAAGTGAAACCCTTTGCTCTTTCTGTCTGTTTTCGTTCAGACGATGACTGCCGGGGACGTTGTCTGCACCAGAGTTTATGAAAGGGAATGAGGACATTTTTACTGAGTGCTGTCATATAATACTTCTGTTTGCATTTCATGCATGGTTTTCATTTACTCGGCTTGGTTTCTTCATCCTCATCATTCTCCCAGCCACTGAGTCCTGGTCAAGTCTTTCCCAACCAATGAACTGGACAGAAAAGCAAGAAACTGCCTTTAACATGAACATTTTCTCTTATTGTATGATTTAATCAAGATATACATTCCATTTTATTTCTTTATCCCTGTGCCTTTATTCCTTTGAATTTTAATAAACAATTTTATATGATTTTGAATGTTTACTGATTATTTTTTGAGCTTTTGCTGCCGTTGTTGCACCTTCATCACTTGTTTCCTTATAACTTGTCATTGCTACCCTTTTTTTTTTTTAATCTCCAGAGGCGTTTTTCTTCTCTTTTCCATATCGTGTCCTCTGTGTGCCCTCTGTCATCAAAGCTGACTACAATATGCACTTGATTAGTACCAAAAACTCCCGAGGATGGTTCATATTTTCTAAACTTTGCAACAAGACACTTGGCACAAGCAAGGGGGAAACAGGGAGTGGAGAGGAAAATGAGCAAGAGAAGGAGAGAGGGTGGCCATGAGAAAATTAAATCACTGCATCTGGAGTGGTTATGCTCGCTCTGTAACAAGAAAGTATTCAGTGAACTCTTTTTCGCTCGACTCTCTGACTTTTCACACAGGTATGAGGAGCTATTAGGCCTCCTCATACACATACCTCAGAGTTAGACTTGTTTTGGACAACATAAACGCAAATATTTACATAATTAGAGTTTAAATTTTAGATCTTAACAAACCTTGATTTACAGACAAACTCTTTTATGAAAAATGAGCCTCGGGGGTCGATCTGGCACTTCCTGATTGGAGGACTGCAACGGTTCACAGGCAGTGATGGTTTTTCCAGGTTTTTAAACAGCATGTAGACCAACTCCCCTGTGATCTGTTTCCCGAGAATGTACACACAAAGTGCTGAGAAAGCAGCCAGAGCTCACAGTCTCCTTTAAGCTGAATATTCTCAGAAACATCCGTGGTTAGATGTGTTTGCTTGACTGTCTCCAACGCCGCTCTGACTGAACATTCGATCCGGGTAAAATACATCTGTGTTACTGTGTGATCTCTTCCAAGAGCCTGAGATTATTAATGAGGCGGAAAGGAAGAAAAAAGTTTTAAAGCAAAACTCTGCATGTGCTGGACTTTGTTTGCAATCACTGCAACGCCTGGCAATCATGAATTCCTTTGGTTTGATACAATAAAATCCAAGATGATGTGACTTGCAAGTGGCTCTTTGGACCTTCCAGAATGACTCTTAATAATTTTGGCTAAAAATTAAAAGGCACTAATTAATGTTTTTAAATGCAGATATAATAACAAACTTTAAAAACAACTTTTCAAAGATTTTTCTGCAATATTTACACCAATTTTCCACAAAAGACACTAAAAATACCAGTGATATGTTTTAAGCTTTCAGTGTCAATAGGTTTGAATATAGCTTTTTTTCCCTTTTATGTTTATCCTTATTTTAAGTCCTAATAAAATATAAATAAAATGCTGGTTCTTTAAAATAACAGGAAATTTCCTGAAATATATATTTGTCTGAAAAAAAACAACTTTTCTTGGATCAGACTGAAAAAGAAGGACATCTTGGTTCTTCTGGCCTTGAATAAGCCAACAATGACGAAAGGATGGATTTATAGATGGCATATTGCTATTTTGCAGTGTCCATTTTCTTTTCATTGCCATCTACAAATATCCTGCTGCTCCATTAAAACTGAAAAGAAAACTCTTCTGCCAACTCCAACTCCAGTATCACTGTTGCTGCTGCTGCACATACAAAACCCTTTTGTGAAAGTTGTAGTTTGTAGTCTTGAAACTGAATAAAACGCCTAACCCAGCAGTTTTCTTTCAACTTGAACTCTCTTAGCTCGTCATTCCAAGATTTAAGCTCTTAGGTCTGACACACAAACTGTCATCATTCTCTTCTTTGGAAAGATAAAGTTTATTAATGCATGTTAACCAAAATGTTTGTAAACAGTTGTAGGAAATCTGAGTACTCACAGAAATCAAGATGTTCATGGGAAAATCATAGAAACTCCACAAAGGAAATTTCTATGCAGAATTGAAACTCTGAACCTTTTTTGTACAGAGTAAAAAGTGGTAACAGCCACATTGAGAAAGAATGAAATTGCTGTCATTTTCAGGAATAATTGGCATGTTTCTAGCTCAACTTTGTTTTCTTTTTTAAAGTAACAACTATTATGAAGTCAAAAATGTGTTACAGGTTGTACACCAAAAGTACACTAATACGTTAAGAGTTCAAATGCTTAAAAAAAGTATAAACAGTATAATTGTGCAATGCTTTCACAAGCTTCACCATCTTCAACATGTGTCACAGCCAGAAGCTTTGTTTTCAGTGGTGTCTCTGAACCCCATATTATTGTGTAAGTGCTCAAAACCGCAGTACTTGGTGTACAGTGCTGCACTCTGATGTTGGTTTCCTGGTGTTTGCTCAAGAACTGAACCAGCCACATGTGTTCACCCCCCCAAAAAAACTCCAAACACAAAATTCTACTGAAATGACCTCTTTGACAAATGATTGTGTGCCTCAGTGGAGCAGTTTGGAGCTGTTCCTCCTTAGGCGGGTCATTTTCCACACACAACTGTTATGCCAGTTCATTCCTCAGGCAGTGATGTCATGGAGAACTGCTTTGCTCTGTTGGATGAGGTGGAATGCTGCGGTTTCAGGACAACGATTGATTGAGAACCAGATGGACGGATCGGGAAATGTTTAATGACAAGAACCTGGTAACCGAGAAACATGAGGTCAAACAAAACTTTGACTTCTAATTGTTCATAGGAACAATTGTGATCAAGCTGTGTGATGAAATGTGAAAAGTGTGGGGTGTATTTGTATATATTATTTTATAACTGCGACTCTTTTGGGAGTATGTCTTATCAGTTTGGTACATCTATAGACTGAAATATCTCATAGTAAGTCAGATTGGATGTAGTACATCTGGAAACATTCGTTTTTATGTTCTGGTCTCAGATTTGGGCCATTCTAAAACATAAAAACGCTTCATTCTCAATCATTTCACTGTAGTTCTGGTTATATGATGAGTGAGGTTGGGTAGGGGTGAGTTGAGTACTCAAAATTTTTACCCAAGTTAGAGTAGCACTACTTTAATATATTTTTACAAAAGTAAAATTAAAAGTCAAGGAAATTACTCAAGTAAGAGTAAAGGAAAAAAAAGTGTTTGGTAAAAAGAAAAGCTACTCAGACACTGAGTAAGTGATCAAAATGTCAATCATTTAATATTTAAAAATTGCATCAGCCGACAGACAAAAAAATAAAGTTATGAGGAAATTTTGCTATGTTAAAGCCCAAAGTGAAAATAATTTATAGAAATAACATAATTACAAATTAATAAAAAATAGGCAAGTGAAACATTAAATTGTTTTTCAATGTAAAACTTTTTAAACTTTAACATAAACTGCAGGTGTGTGTCTGTGTCTGGTGAATGTTTGGTTAAAACATGTTTGTTCTTTATTCAGTGAAGTTACTCACTGTGCATTTATATAGTATATAGAAATTTCATTCAAGTAAGAGTGCTGATATTTCATAATAAAATTACCTAAATACAGTGAAGTAAAAATACTCTATTTTCCCCAGAAAAAAGTTACCCAAGTAAATATAACTGAGTAAATGTAAATTGCACTCTTTTGGACTCCATTTTCTAAGTAGAAGACTATAAATTAATTAGGCAATGGATTTTATTTCTGGGGATAAGAGTAAAAGAGGCTCAATAGAAAACTCTATCCACACTGAAAGAAAATAATAATAAAAAAGAAAACTACGTATTGTTTTTCTTTCACATCATATTGATTGATGCATGTGAAGAGATGTCCCATAAGAGGAGAGGTAAATCATATAAGCAGGTTTGAGGATTTGGAGTTTGAACATTTGTAACAAAATCTCATGACCGTCCTCATCCATGTGACCCCATGTGACTTGTAGGAGAAGAAGATTAAAAGAGGGTAGGGCTGATTGTCCAAGGCCAGCAGGGCATGAAATGTGGATAAATGTGCATAAACTGGTGAACATTAAAAAAAATAAAAAAATTAAAAATCCTGTCTGCTGCTGCTCAACCTGAGATCATGGAGATAATGGATGAGGAGCTTTACTGCTTTTCAAAGTTGGTGTGTTTTTTTTTTTTCCACAATAATGTTTATTCATAAACTGTAAGAAGTTATAAAAAGTGCTTAACAGTTTTGAATTAAGGGGCAGAGTTCAATTAAACTGGGTGTTTAAATCTCACTTATGTCATCTGCAATAAGCAATGAACAACAGCGACATCTACTGGTAAAAGTGATAATTACCTTTTTTGCTATTAATCTGGTTTGTTCTCTTCCTCCTCCTCTGGTAATTATGAGACTATTAGAGTTATGAGGTATTTATAATCATACATTTCAGATAGCATTACATAATTATTAATAGTTTTAGAATAATGAAATAGTTGTAATTTGGAGATAGTAATATATAATTTTAATTACAGTGGTTGAAATGGGTCTCCAGCATGGGTGGGCCTAGACGGGGGCCATCGGGGGCCAGTGTATCTTAATAGAACTGGCCGTGGCTGCTACTATTGCCCTTGTACTAAGCAGATAATACGAAATCAGTTTCTTATGGTGATATGTGCTGGCAGACAAACTGTAAATAATTGGTCCCTTAGATTGCGTTCATCTTTTACCTTCACCATTTTACTTTAACAAAGCATTAAAAATTAAAGGGTGACACTTTTAGCTTTAGCAGTTAAGCTACTGCTCAGTTAGGGGTCTGCAACCTGCAGCTCAGGAGAAACAAGTGACTCTTTGACACAATTAATTAATATTAACTTCATATATTAATCGATGAAATAAATATAGCCCTACTTTTTTTGTTTCATTTTATGTCCCCATGAAAAAAAACCATTGGCTTTTCAAATAAATTTGGTTTAGAACCACCCAAAAATAACTACAACACATTTGAGGATTTGATCACTATCATTTCCGTTTAAAATAAAAATGCTAACTTTATTATTATTATTATTATTATTATTATTATTATTATTATTATTGTTGTTGTTGTTGTTATTATTTAGAACGTGTCTGTTTTCCCGCCCACCACGTGACTCTGTGCCGCAGCAGAGGTCACATGACCACTTCTTCTTGTTTTCCTGTAGCAGAAAAAATCTGATTTCCTCTGCTCTTCCTTGACTTCACAAGACTATTATAGAGGCGTTAGCGGCTAATGCCGAAACAGAAACGCCTTTCCATCCACTAGACGTTAGTCTAAATACAAAAGATGAGCAGCGAGCCATCTATAAATGTAGCTATCTATAAATGACCGGATAAACCGACAGCATCAAGCGACATCCGCCTTTTTTCTTTTCTCTTTTTTCTTTGACAAGAAACAGAAACCGAATCCTCGATAAATCTGCTTGGCTCGTTAGCATTAGCTTAGCTTCTGTTTCCCCTAACGTTTGCATCAGCTGTAGGCAGTGGCCGCTGTCATGTCGAAGTATACCAGCTTCCCGGAACCGACGGAGGACCAGAACCCTTTCCAGGTGGGTGACAGGAAGCTTGTGGGGGTCCTGATGGATGACAGATCTCTGCTGCTGCTCATGTGACGTGCTGGGCTTGTCTGTCCTCCTTAGTGACTTGCCTATTCGCATTGTAGCTTCTACAAACCCTAAAACCCGCCTGTAAACGTGTAAACTGATGTGGCAGAGGGAATTCAAGCAGTGATATAGTTGTTATAATGTTTGTTTTTGTCTGCTAGGATCCTGCTGTGACTCAGCATAGCAGCAGCAACGAGTATGCAACACTGGACCTTTACAACCCGTTTGATAAACCAGCTGGAGTGAGTGTATTATATGGATTGTGTGAAAAAAATATTGCATTTTTAGATTTTTATCTCCCTTTTCTCTCTGTTCCTCTATCCATCTGACACTCAATCTGTCGATTGTTCCTTATTTCTTTAGTTTTTGCTCTTCTCTGGTTCCATTTCCTTTAATCCAGAGCAGAGTAGAAATATTGTATAGTGAACTTTTATGTCTAAATGTAATTAAATATTTATATAAAATATGTATAGGATGCTAGTCAACTTGCACAGTTCTGTACAAGAGCTAATGTTAATGCTGCGAGAGTATTTAAAGTTTTACACACTACAGTTGCATGTCAATAAATTTGAATATTACTGAAAAGTTTATTTATTCAGTAACTCAATAAGTGAAATGCATTATATATGTTAATTTTACAGAATGGTTATTTATTTGACTTTAATGTAATGATTTTCAGCTTAAAGGTAATTACATTTGATTTATTAGAAGTTTAGAATATTACGTCAGAACAATTAAAGCCTCTTCGGAACATATTTATTGCGATGTACCTGTATATTTTACGTTATAGCTTGGGATTTATAGATACAAAGTTGGTCAGTATCCATCCTTTAGACAAAAGTTCACAGATTGTAATCAAAATGTTCTTTGTAACATCTGAGCTGAGCAAGTCCGGTTTAAAACGTTTCACAGAACTCCGCTATTGATTTTAAAAAAAGGTTAGACCATTTTCATCCTCTTAAAATTTAATTGTCAGGTAAAGCTTACTCCTTTTAAGCACGTCATAATGAAATAAGACATGAGTCAGAAATTTTGCGCAGAAATGTGCAACAAGCATCAAAGTACTGTTCAAATTAAATATCTGTAACATCCATTTAGCTGTGTTCAAAATGCCTAATTGGTTTTCTTAACATTATTGGATTCTGCTGCTATGAAGCCTTTCCAAATGAGTAGTTTAAAGTAACTTAAATGCCTTTTTTTATTGACATTTGTGGATGTGTGTTGCTTTTTTCTTTCTAAACAAATGCATTTCAGCCTCCTCCGCCATATGAAGCCTCGTCTCCGTCTGCACCTCCGCCTGCGCAGACGCCGCCCAGCAGAACGACACCCACTGAGCCTCGCAACTATGGCTCTTATAACGCACAGGTACTCATGTTGTGAAGTCAATACTATGTTTTTAGTTCAGTGGGAGCTAGGTGACCCTATAGATGTGGCGCTTAAAAATAATAAATATGATAGAGAGGACATACTTTAGTGACTTGCAAGAATATTTACATCCATTGAACTGTTTTGAATATAATATTTGAATTTTGTCTGACAGACCAACAGAGAATAGTTATTAATTGTTAAGTAGATTGTGGAAACAATGTGCTGTGGCCGCTGGAAAAGACAAGTGTTTTGTTGTTGACTTACCATCCAGAAACCACTTGCTGCATTCTTGTTGGTTGTGCAGGAGGCTCTACTGCTGCTTTTCAAAGATGTACGGTTATATAATTGCATATTTGTTTGCAATAGTTGCTGGAGAAGACAAGTGTTTTGCTGTTTCCTTACCATCCAGAAATCACTTGCTGCATTCTAGTTGGTTGTGCAGGAGGCTCCACTTTTACTTTTCAAAGATGCACTTTTGTATAATTGTGCATCTGTTTTCAGCTATTTTCTCCTGTGAATGTAGATGTTGATTTGGGGGCGTGGCCAGTAGCAGATTATTTGGAGGCCCTTCTTTTGAAAAGAGCTCAAAATAGGCAAAACTGAGCCTATTATCTATCATTATCTAAGAATGATTTTGTGCAAAAAATGTTACAAACATGTTTTGTATATCCCATAGACCTATCCTAACCTGTTCAAGGAAGCATAATAGATCACCTTTAAACACATGTAGCAGCATTTGGATCTGCAGCTAACACATTTACATGTCCCTTATCTTTATTTAACTAGTAAAAGCAGGCTTCTAATGTGAAAGTTGACTTTCCGTTTGCCTGCTGTCTCTGTGTGTAAGCCTGCAGTGAACGCCACCACAGCGGAGCTCCTGAAGAAGCAGGAGGAGCTCGAGAGGAAAGCCCAGGAGTTGGAGAGGAGGGAACGGGAGCTGCAGTCACACGGCCTCGGCCCTGGAGCCAGTAAGACACAACCAATTTTTATTATTTTGTTTGTAAGGTGTAATGTGTCTTAATAGTGCCCTCTGAGAGATTTCTATTAGACTGGGTTTATCAGATAGATACATTAAAGGGTTTGCTCTTTCTTTGGCTTTACCTGCTTCTGTTCTCTTGTCCAGCTCGTCAGAATAATTGGCCCCCTGTGCCTTCGTTCTGTCCTGTGGGGCCCTGCTTCTACCAAGACATCAATGTGGAGATCAGCCAGCGCTTCCAGCGTACTGTCACCATCATGTACTACTTCTGGATGTGTGAGTTTATCTCTCTGAAAAATGTACATCATACTCTTGAAATGTAATAAACTTTGGTTTTCTTGTGGGTTTAACTTCATGATTTGGGCCTGATAAAAAGTAAGACTCACAAGTGGAGGGAAGTTCATATCTCATGCAGTTATGCTCAGATGTTTATATAAACTCACAATAGAAACAACTGCTAAAATGTTTATTTTCTCTAATTCTCCAATTTTCTATGATTTAACTTATAGACTCAAATATATATGTACAAGTAGGGCTTAAACTAACAATTATTTTAGTATTTTATTATTTTGTCAACTGTTCTGGCAACTAATCAAACAAAAGGTTGACACATTCTGCAGATTTTTTATTTAACAATTTAAACCATTTTTTAAAACAATGTTAGAAATAAATAAAATGATGTGAATAAATAATTCAATTCATCTTCAAATAAGAAAATCAACGTTTTATTCCCTGAAATGCAACAACAGAGCATTTCTTTTAATGTACGCTTGATCATTTGCATCTATATTTAATTTGATTTCATTGCGCTCTGAGGTCAATAAGGTTCTTTTGAATTTGAATTAAATTCAATCTGCAGCTAAAAAATTAATCAATACCGTCTAGTTCTAATCTGTTGATTATTTTTGGGATTAATACATTAATAATTTGATAACAAAAGGTTCTTAATAGATTTTTTCCCAGCGCCCAGAAATCACATCGCTATTCAAAAACTACATTTTGAATACAAGTAAATTACACACAAAAATGCTGCTTTGACACAAATTTTGTTGAAAGATTTAAATGTAATTTTGAAAAAAAAAAGGAGATAAAAAAAGCACTTTAGAAACATTTAAATTAACCCTAAAAAGACAAAATCTGACTATAATATATGATTCTATTTACAGACCAGGGACTCAGGAGAGTTGAAATCTAATTTGAAATTATGCTGTTTGTTTTTATTAAACCAAATCCTGACACATTGGTTTGTTTCTGTGTGCAAACGGGTGGGTTTGGAGTTTTTGTTAATATATTTTTTGTCTTTTCCAACATGCAGTCTGCGCTTTCACGCTTGCCTTCAACCTGATCTCGTCCCTGGCTATGTTCTGTGCGGACAAGACCAACGGTTCTGGTTTTGGCCTCTCCATTCTCTGGGCCCTCCTCTTCACGCCCTGCTCCTTCGTCTGTTGGTATCGACCCGTGTATAAAGCCTTCAGGTAATCACAGCTGTTTATCAGCTTTCATGTTCAGATTAAAATATTATTTTGACTGTTGTTCATCGCTGCGTGTTTTTATTTATTATTTCTTCTCTTGCAGGAGTGACAGCTCCTTCAACTTCTTTATCTTTTTCTTCATCTTCTTTGCTCAAGTCTGCGTCTTTGTCATCATGACTATTGGGATCCCCGGATCAGGATTCAGGTATAAATGTATTTTTCTCCGTAATTACATTGTTACACAATGCTGCTGTTGAATTGTAGATCCCAATAATTTAATCTCTCCTCACAATAACATCTTCTTTTTGTCTTGACATGATAATTGCTTAATGGGGAAAGGTCAATTTCTTAGTATGTGAAGCAACAATGGTTTAAAAAGTTGTATTTATTGTCTTATTTTCAGTTTAATCCTTCAATATCTTTATGTTGGGGGCTGTTTTATCTCATTTTACCGACCTACAGAGTTAGAAAAGCAAGAATAAGAATTAAAAAATCAACAATGTAAAACAAGTATATAGTTATAGAGCAAAACACAAGTAAGGTCACACAAGATCAAGCATGGAAAATAAGAAAGAAACTGAATGTTTTTAAATAAATTCTACAAGGTTGATAGAATAGGGATGTTTTGAGTTTGCTTTTTAAGTGAAACACTGTAGTTTCCAGATAGCAGAACCGTAATGACTTAAAGAACCAAGAACTGATCTGGAGTTGATTTTGTGTGTAACAGGACCTTTACTTGGAGACATGAAGGGTTTGTCTGGGATACATTTAGGAAGGGGTCGGGTCATTGAAAGCTTTAAAAACGATACCAAGCTTATTAAATCTCTTCGCTGTAAGCCGGTGGAAAGATTTTTAGATTGGAGTGATGTGCTCGAACTTTTAGGTTTCAGTCCAAAGCCTAGCTGCTGTGTTTTGGGTCATTTGAAATTTATTAAATGGATGTTTTTAGTTTTCAGAAAAGAGTTCAGTACAGGAATTATAATTTACTGGAAATAAAGGCATAAATATATACATATTTTCAATCAGGTTGTGTCAGGAAGGATGTGACTTTTCTTGTGATATTTTTCCAAGATAATGAAATTCGGTCTGTGACATGTTTGAAAATGAAGATCATAATTCATAGTCACACCTAAGTTTTTGGGAAACTGGCAGGGTATAACCATAACCAACAGCAGATTAAACAAAAAATACAGGCAGATTTTCCACTTAACCATTTTAAACAATATTAGAAATACACCAAGAGATTCAAATAATTACATTACTTTTTTGAATAACAAAAAGACCAGCCTAAAATGCAGTAACAGCATGCTTTAGTGCACAAAAGATCATTTGTAGCAAAGGATGCATCTGCAGCTAAAAAATACTGTCTACTAATCCGTTTATATTTTTTGGATTAATAATTGGAAACAAAATATACAATGGAAATTTCTTTTTACATAATTTGAACCAGGTGAAGCTAAAATGCCATTTTAACAGACGTATACACATTTTGTACATTTTTGGCCTAATTACCACTCTGCCTGTGTTGTTATTTCATCAAGTCTGCATACTCCAGTTAACAATTAATCAATTACTAAATTAGTTGACAATTATTTCAGTAATTGATTAATTCCATTAATCGTTTCAGCCCTAGTTCAATCACACTTTTGTGCTCATTTAACTTTAGAAAACTCCTTGGATGAGCCTCTCATAAACTACATGTTTCATGCTGAATTGGCTATGACAGATTAATCTCTTTCTTGGATTTCATTTAATTCACTGCATTTGTGTCCTTTGAGAGAGAAGCACATCAAAATGTCTTAGTGTCGTTGTGATTTTCTTGTTCTTATCATCACTCTTAGTTTCTCTCACTGTAACCTATTTTTCTACCCAGCGGCTGGATTGTGAGCCTGGCTCTTCTGAATAAAAGCACTGGCGCTGGTGTGCTCATGATTTTGAACGCCACCCTCTTCACTGCCCAGACCGCCATGGGGGTTTTCCTGCTAAAGAAGGTCAGTATCTTTCTATTTCTAGGGCTAATCCAAAGTTAGAACCACACTTTAAAGCTGCATTTTGACAGAATGCTCCTTATGTAATGTGGTTTTTTGTTATTTTTTTTATAGATCCGTTAGCTCCATTTCCAGAGTTTTGGTCTAATTTAGTGTAGTAAACTTAAACCTGGCTTTAAAGCAATCCTTTACTGCCAACCCACAGATAGTATTTATGGCTTACTTTGAATTAAGTTGTAACTGTTTCTGTTCCTGAAAGGAGATGGAGTTTTTAATAAGGGGCTTTTTGATTCTGTTATTAATAGTTACAGCTAATAATGAAAAGCTTTGATTGGCCATTTTTTATCACTCTAAACTTAAAGTGTGAATTTTAAAGCAGATGTTTAACAGCCTTGCTCTTGAAAAAAATAAAAAATTACTTCCTATTCATTTTTGTTATTTGGTTTGAAGGTGTGGTGTGCTTGTTTCAAAAACAGTTTTGTGATTTCTAATTAGAAATAAAGCCAGGAAGAAAATCCACAAATCTTGGCTAAAAATGTATAAATAAATTTGAGCCTTAATGTGAAAAAACTCTTTGTCACTAGAGATACAACTTTGACTTTACATGATCCACTTTGGACTGAGATTCAAAAATAAGAAGTACTTTAAACAAGATATTTACATGCACAATAAAATGAGAGAAACCTTTTATTCCCACTATTTGACATTCAAGACATGCCTCCACATAGACGTTGAATGTAAACCAGACATGCCGGACAATCTAAACGCGTTTGGTGTGAACGCACCTTGAGGGTCAAAAAATTCTAGAACAATTTTTTAAAGAATTTTTTTTTAGATGACTTCAGAATTTTTTCTATGTTTCCTCGACGTTTGGTAGTATTGCTGGTGCGCTGCATGTCTTTGATCAATGTTTTGAGTATTTTTCCACATGTTCTGCAATTTTGGCCGATTCCTCCAGACATAACTGCTGTAACTGAGTCAGATTGTAAGCGGCCATGATGGGGCACATCATTGTTTTGTGTCCAAAGTGTAGCCCGTGGGCTCAGACATCCAGCAGATAGCAAGCTGCCTCTTAGAAAAGCCACATATCAGGTTCCAGGTGTTGTTTTCACTCTCATTGTGCTGATAATATGACAATGAATTGCTGCACATATCAGATGTCGGTGTACTCTTCTTCTCTGCTTCAGATCCACAGCATGTACAGGCAAACTGATGCCAGCTTCCAGAAGGCTCAGGCTGAGTTCGCCACTGGAGTCATGTCCAATCAGGCCGTACGCCAAGCAGCTGCCTCTGCTGCCCAGGGGGCCTTCACTGAACCTCGATAGGAGAACGGGATGAGGCGCCGCTTTTGGATTGGTGAAGAGTCGCTTCTGCGAAAGCGGGGGTCTATTGAAATACCTCTGTGAAAGTTAAAATTTGAGTAGTCATGCATGAGTTTTCGGATTTTGAAAGTGTACAGGACGAGCTGCGCACATTGCCAAACTGAGTTAACCAAAAACGCAAAGGTTGAAATTGTGTAAAATATAAAAACAATGCTGTCAAATTGTCAGAGGAGGAAGGAAACAATGCTGCCTGTGTACCCAGCTTGTTGAAATAACTACATTTATGTTGAAATGTTGCCACTTTTACCTTTATATCTTCACATCTACAACTCATCCGCTCATCCTAAAACAGTGTTTTTGTTTTGCCTAAGTGTTAAATAACAAAATATTTAGTTCTTGTTACAGATATGAATACTACTTAGCTCTGTTGCCAAATTTTCTCACACTGTAAAGAGGAAATGTTTTGTTTCTCTATATGTGATTGTTCTCTTGAAGCCTAATGTGATTAAGATTAGAACTGTTTTGGTATTAATTAAAAAAAATATCCCCATGCTTTCACAGTCTACAGCTGCTTTCACTTCTTTAGTTGAATTGCAAAAATAATTATTTTTAAATAAAAACAATGTTTTGATCAGGATGGCTCTTTGCCCAGGGTGCCTGTGTGTCAGGGGGTGGCATGTGTTTGCCAGTATTCAGTGGGTTATTTACATCTCTTATATTTGGATTCTTAGTCATTTATAGCTTCTTCTGTAGATTTTTTAAAATTATTTCCTTTTAACTTTATGTTGCTGAGAAATTCACAGACAGCAGCCATTTCTTATGTATGTTGTAGGTCAGGCTGAAGGATTTGGGTATTTTAAGATGTGATAAAACATCAAGCCTCTTTGCTCTTCTCTGAAGCTGTGTAAAAATTTTGCCCGTTTTGTTCTTTTTGAAGTTTAGGCAATTAAAAATAAACATTTTTGTGATGACCACTATTACATATTAGTTTTCTGTTAAGGAAGTTATTAAGTACCTATGTTATGTTTCTGTTTTTGGCATCAAGAGGATGTAGTGTAGAAAACAGAATATTTAGACAATTTTAACACGAATTGAATTATTTAAATCTGATTACAGTTTTTTCAGCAGTTTATATTTGTGTAAGGAACTTGTAAAAATAGATTCTTACTTTCAAAAAGCAAGCTTTAAGGTTTTTATTGTCACATTAAATGTTTCAGATCAAATTTCCATGTCACATAGATTTTAAATGCAAAAGCCAGACTATTATTTTTGGCAGAATTGCGTAGTGGTGGTCTGATTGCGTTTGCATCGTCTGGACAAGTTGCTGTTATTGATCAAATTATTAATCCTACTTTCTACCAGAAACATCTGAGGGAAACGTTCAACCATCACGTAGCAACATCAGCAGCAAGTCTACCTCTGAATTGATTACAAAAATAAAACTTTAAAGAGTGGCCAAGTAAAAGTCTGAACTTAGTTGGTGTGGCGTAACATTAAAAAGGTAATTCATGCTTAAAAATCCTCAGAAATAAAATTGCATGTTGGCAAGTACTGCATGGATACTTAGCCTTGATTCTGTAAAAACACGATATTAAAATGTATCCACTCAATGTTTGTATTTAAAATACATTGTTGATTGTTCAATCAATAATCGAGTTTGAAAAAAAACAAAAACAAAGTGTTCAAATAAATCATTCTTAATCATATGAAGCCCCAAATTGCAGTGACATTAACACCTATGAGGGGCCCGGAGGAAGAGACTCGCACAGGGCGGCATTCATCCAAGAAGCGCTCCTGAAAACAGTGGAAGGACCTGCAAGCCTGGTGTCACTTTTTATATTATTCTTTTTTTTATTTTTTATTTTTTATTTTTTTTAACTTATTTCCAATTTTCTCTTTTATATTTCTTTGTTGCTTTCCGAACTGTGCTGATACTTTGTTCTATTTTATGTCGACTGAGTGGCTGAGAGAGTAACGTCAAAGTCAGTTCCTCACTGTAAACATGGCGGAGGCAGCGGAAACGCCACAACACCGGTTTTACTGCCACTTCTGCAAGACAGAGACGGAGCCCCAACTGCCGGTGGGTCTGTTTATATATACATATGTATATATAAATAGCGTTACTATTGCCATTAATCTCTTAATTTAAGATTTACTGTCTGCTTCCTTTTAAACAAAATGCACTTTTAATCCCTTATAATTCATCTCAGAATTATAATAAAGTGAAATCTCAAATAAACAGCCTTTAATAGACACTTGGAGGTAGGTCTGGTGCGCGTAGTAGCATGAAACTCTTAAATTAGATGGTGCGAGTAAAATCTGGTAATTCACTTTGCCATATTTAGAAGCGCTTCTTGCTCTGTGTCCAGTTGTCTGCTGTCAGCTGCGTGTCAAACACGAAGGGAGTGCTGTGGTTGTGCACACTGCTAGCAGCACACACACACACACACACACACACACACACACACACCACTGATCATTCATACCACACAACACCGGAACTCTGTGGTCCAATCTGATTTTTCTGAAGGTTTAGATAAAAACTGTTCACTTGGAATTTTTGTAGGAGAAGAAGCGAACACAGAAAAACAAAATATGGCAAGCCGTTGTATCATGTAAGTTTAACGGGCTTATGGGATTCTCCCCAAGGCAGCATGCTACACAGGTAATACAGTAGTTTCTTTTTTGTTGTTGTTTTATTTTCATAATAGCGCCTCCAAGAAAAATCCATTTCAGACACTAGAAATTATTTTAAAATAGAATTTGCAGTGTAATTATATAAATCTGCAAATATAAACTTTTCAAATGAAAGAAAATACAATTAAAACTGATAAATGTTGTAACTGAGACATGAAGCATTGACTGTGGATTAAAACATCCAGCTGAACTCCAATTCATGTGTTTAGTGTGGAAGTTAAATGTTAAAATGTCGATTTAAACTTTTAGGGACATTTTCTGTTTTTTTGGGGGGGGGTTTTGCCTTTTGGGTTGTTATTTTAAAATTTCTCTGCTATTCGTTTAATTTATTTATATCTTAGATTGGGCTGTCACATTTGTCCAAATATTTACTGAATAAAGTTGTCTGAAGATATTTAAAGGTCATAAAAATCCAAATTATTTGACATTTAACAGCGATTTGATTCAGTATTGTCTCAGAGCGCAACTTGTGGTAAATGAGAATAACAAGCATCTGCTTTGTTTACAACATCGCTAATAATCCCGAGCGTAAATCAGATCAGACCCCTGCAGTCAGATCCAGCATTTTTCTTGGAAGAAACCATTGTGGGAATAAACCTCAGCAGATACAGCAGATACAGCAGATGACTAAAAACCCAGAGGCGTTGCTATGAAATGAGATGGGGAGATTTCTGAAGATGAACTTGTCTTCTTTCAGGATTTGGTCTGCCCCACGTGTGAGTCCGACTTCATCGAGGAGGTAACAGAAGACTCCAGGTAAAAACTGAATGCGCAATTTTACATTTTTCTCTCAGTTTTGATGATGTAGTTGGGAGTTTGTCTTATGAAGCCATTCATTACTGAAGATATTTGATATTAAATCATGTGAAAACCTGATGGTCAGGAAAACCCCCAGTCTTCTAAGGTTCTCAAAAGAACCTCTGAATATAGAGAAATAGTTGAACGATGATGAACTATATCTGCATCAGAGGTTAAATCAAGTCTTTATTTAAGTAATTTGAATATTGGATATTGGATATTCATACATTTAAACCAAACTTTTCCCAGGCTGAAATATTTGTACAACAAATAGCTTCAATTTATTTCCAAAACAAGAACCGGATGCAGAAGTTTGGATTTATCCTTATTGGCAGATAAAGCAAGCACTGAGCAGTTTTGTCAAAATAGAGCTGAGATGAGTTTACCAAACATTAGAACAATGTTCTAACTGTTGAGCAAAGAAGAAGCAGTATTATGATGTGGGACTTGTTCATCTAATTCTATCCACTTGCTTGTGGAAAGTTGGATACAATGTTGTTTTCCAACAGGACAATGAACCTAAATGAAAGTTGACTCACATTAATTTTCTGACATGGCCCCAAACGTAAAAGCTTTATAAATTAATGGACTTTGTTTCAAAGCAGTTTATGTCAGTCAGAAATATGCTGGGAGCTTATCGGTGACTGCAAAAACTGTTACTCTGCAACTTGCTAAGGGACATTTAGCCAAATTAGTGAGAGTATTTGAGCCTGTATGTAAAATATTAGAGAAAATCTGCAACAAGTGCAAAGCTTTGTTCTTGTTTTTACCATTAAAGTTGATTACTGTTTGATCATTCCAGCACTCAAAAAAACATAATGCGCAGACGTAGTCTTTCTAAAGTTTCAGGGTTTATTTTGAACTTCCATCCAGTCTTGCTTTCATAAAATAAAGTTTTCAAATAAATTAATTAATTAATTAATATGTATTAAATGTAGCCCTTTCAGCAAAAATTTAATAACAATTGAATTTTGCAGGGTTCCCCAAAATATTATTTAGAATTAATTATTTTTTGTTTCTTCTTAACAGACATTTTCATTAAAAAGACAGTCATCATACTACATCATATTTTGCTCATTGAGTAGCTCCATCTTTGAGCAGTTAAAGATATTCAGCACCTACTTTTGTTTCCAGATTACATATCCAAGCTTTCTCTTCCTTTATTTTAGTACATCATTCAAAAAGACATTCACATCATGCTTTTTAATGGATAGTTTGATTTATTCTGAAACAGAGAAGGAACTTTGAAGGCTCCAACTTCTGACCTTTTAGCTCACCAGTCAGGGCACCCTGGGGCCTTTAGTAGGAGAAAAATTAGGTGCTGACTTTGGTCAGAATCCACCAAATTCCTTCCACTGCAGAAAGTAAATCCTCCTGCAATCTTTTAAGAGAAAGATGCTCTCCTAATTTTTTTTCTTTTTCTTGTTTTTTTGTGAAGTTTCCTGCAGGATAGAGAGTCATCAGTAACAAATGAAGAGTCAAACTTGCAGTTGCCAGACGTACGTGAAAGTAATTGCATCGTAACAATGACTCCTTTGTGCCTCAGCCTTTGTGTGACAATTTTCTCTGGTCTCTCTTTGCAAGATATGGCAGCTGGTGTTCATGGAGCGCTCCGCCCTGCTGTCCGACCCGCCCTCCTCTGAGTCCTCCCCAGAGGACGACCAGCAGGTATCTCCAACGTCCCCGCTCATTACAGAGTTGCAGGAGCAGGACTCTCCTTTTAACGCTGAGCAGGACGAGTCTTCCAGGCCTGAGCAAATTCCTGCTGTACCTGGGTATGTTTGTAGACACTTCCGTGATACAAAGTATTGTGTTTGGCTTCCTGGGTCAATATTTGTCCAGGTTTTCTGAAGTTTTTAAAAGTTTTTTGGACATATTCCTGTTGCTATTGGTCTAACAAAAGGCAATATTTAGGTAGTTTCTTTAGGTAAGCATCTTAATTCATGAAAAGGTTTCTAAACCCAAAGAGAAATCAGTGTTGCATGCATGCACAACACAAAACCTGGTAAGAAAAAAAAACCTAAACATCATCCATCCATCCATCCATCCATTTTCTGTTCACCCTTGTCCCTGATGGGGTCGGGAGTTGCTGGTGCCTATCTCCAGCTGCGTTCCGGGCGAGAGGCGGGGTTCACCCTGGACAGGTCGCCAGTCTGTCGCAGGGCCCTAAACATCATAAAGGACATATTTTTGTTCCTTGTGACTAGCATAAAAAATGTGTTCCCAATTCTTATGCCCTTCTCCAGTCCTCGAGAATCACTGTCCTGCATCATTTTCATGCATTCCTACTTTCGATGTCTGAGGCATCTCAGTGAAAATCTGTAATTTTTAACCTTTCATGAGAATTTCATACTGTCTAGTGTATTTTTGCAGAAGCAAGTGGCTTCCTAAAACCACTAGTAGCTGAAAATGTAAGCTGAAGTTTTAATGTTTGTTCTCATTTCTTAAAACATGACTTTCATGTGCTATTCCTTTGGGTTTAATAGGACACGTATTTGTATTGAACGTCCACAAAACAGATGTTAAGATTTGGCTCTTTTCTGGAGAATGATATCGTGTTGAAAAGTTTTTATTTCTTTATGTTAAAAGGCTTATTAGAAGTTGTGGTGATGAAGATGCGTGCCAATGCACTCCACACCAAAACAATACAGGAATCTGGTCACAATTCACATGTTTTCCGCTGCTGCTGGCATCTAACATGCACCAGTAAATATACCAATAAATGAATACTCCTTAGCTTTTGACCAGTTTTTTATTATTTGAGAAGTTGGTCAGTTCTGTATTGTTTTTCCTTTTGGCGTTTCTACTTTCACAAAAATGGAGAGTTGTAAGTTTTTGTTTTTGTGCCTGCAGGGGGCACTGTTTAGTTCAAACTGGATGAACATTTTCAAATGTTAATACTTTTAATTTACCTATAGACAAATCCAACGTGTAGGGCTTTCTTAGCGCCTCCCCACTGAGAAAGATTATTTTTATTTCTGTTTCTGCTTTTGTGACGATCATCTTCTGTTTTACTTTTGAAAACAGAGCAAAGAGCCGTCCTGATCAAAACATTGTTTTTATTTAAAAATAATTATTTTTGCAATTCAACTAAAGAAGTGAAAGCAGCTGTAGACTGTGAAAGCATGGGGATATACTTTTGACTTTAAACATTCAACTTCTTATTGTGTGAATGACCGAATGTAGTATGAAAAATTTTTGAAAGGAGAAAATAAGTGAAAACTAGTTTTAGAAAACCTCTAGAATTTGTAATGTTTATTGTAAAATCACTAAAATATAACAAGAATTTTTAATATTATTTTAAAGTAATATAAAATGTTGGTTTGAAGCAGCTTAAAATCAAGGGAAGGTTTTCTAAGTCTGACGTTTTATTGCTTGGTTTTGCTCTCACTCAAAAGGATCATGCTGCAGGTTTTGTCTGACCTGTTAGCCACCAGCGGAAACTCTTCTTCTACTCCAACCGCACTGTGAGCATGCTTTTCTTTTTCATTACTAGTTTTGATTCGCATAAGTTGCTTTTGATTTCACTCTGACGTTGTGTGAAACACGTCCACTCTTGCTTTGCCTCTTAGATCAAGCATGATGCAGCTGTACTCAAACCCGGGAGATTACGCGTGGGGACAGGGAGGCCTCGACGAGGTCGTCACGGAGGTCAGTAACAGTAACGTTACTGACCACTGAAGTACCGCGATATGCAAATCTAGACACACACAACTTCTTATGTGAAGCACCTAAGTAGTTTAGATATTATTTATTGTATCATATGATGTACTGCCTCTCATCCAGTTATTAGAGCGGCTGGAGAGCACGGGTCCACCGCCGGCTAAAGAGGAGATGATCTCATTGCTGCCCAGAGTTTGCGTCTCTCAAGAACAGATAGGTGGGAATTTTAGCGTGGCATGCGGATGTACTTTTGGCCTTTTGGCTTTTTAAACAAAGCTTTGTTTCATGATAGAAGTAATTTCCTTCTGTATTTCCCCTTTTCAGTCATTCATCACACTTTTCTAGTCTATATTGTCTTTCTGTAAGGTGACCTATTGCTTCCTTGAACAGATTAGGATATATTTATGAGCTGTACAAAACATGTTTGTTACATCTTTTGCACAAAATCATTCCTAGATGATGAGATTTCAGTTTGTTCAGTTCTGTCTATTCTGATCTCCTTTCAGAATGAGTTGTTTTAGGGCCTCTTGTCACTTTATATTCAAATAAGCTACTGTTGACCACGCCGCTAACTCAACATTTACACTCGCATGTGAAAATGCCTCATACACAACCTTCAATAATACACCAAGTGGTTTTCTGAATGCTAATTGAACAACAAAACACTTGTCTTATCCATTAGCCATTGCACAACACATACAGAGGTAAAACCAGCTCACCAAATGTGCTAGAGTTCCCCTGGGGTTGCTAGGTAACAGTGCAGTGTGACTCAACAATTGGGAAGTTTTTGAAATGCCTCGTTTTCCAGAAACTAAAAAACATTAACGTAGGGGTGCTGTGGTGGCGCAGGGGTTAAGCACAAACCATATATGGAGGCTTTAGTCCTTGACGCAACTGTTGCAGGTTCGATTCCTGACCTGGAGACTCTTGCCCCATGTCTTCCCCCTTCTCTTATTACCCACTTTTCTGTCCATTCACTATCAAATAAAGGCCCGTAGAGCCAATAAAACTTTTAAAAACATAAGCATTAGCTTTTTGCCATAAAATGGCTGGACGGTTTCGGGGGTTTTTGTCAGCAGCTTCTGAAAGCTGCTGTTTTAGAAGCAGTTGAGACTCAAATGGAAGTACAAGGGTTCCCTTTAAAAGGTTTAGGGTAACAAACATGCCTGTACTAATATTTTTCTCTTTTTTTCAGACTGCCGACTAGAATGTCCAGTTTGTAGGGAGGAGTATTCGCTTGCCGAATCCGTTTTGAAGCTTCCCTGCCTCCATTACTTCCACAGTGACTGCATAGTACCTTGGTTGGAACTGGTAAGGATAAAAACTGGCATGCTTGCAAACTATCAACAGGATTTCTTGATGAAACACTAATCTGCAGAAATTTTCCACTTGTGCTTCATCACAAATTCATGTGCAGTGATCAAAAGGTTTTCTCTCCTCTTTTAGCATGACACCTGCCCAGTGTGCCGCAAAAGTCTCGATGGCGTCGACAACAACCTCCCGCCCACATCGCAGCCCCAAGACGAGCTCTCTGACAGGCAAGAGCAACAAGAGAGGGAGGCGATTTGAGCAACGACTCTTCGTGTTGGATCAGCCGCTTTTAAATAAAACACATTACATGCACCACAGTTCTGACTGCAGCTTAAGCCTTCACGTCATTCACGCATCTCCGTGAAGGACCTTCATGTTTTCTACTCTAAGGAAAATGCTATTTTATGCCACAGCTCCCAAGAAGCACCCAGCAGTTTGCTCGACAACATCCTGAGCGGGTGTGCTCTCCTCACTGCGCTGCTCGCTGAGGCAGTTTTCTGAATGACTGACTTTGATGTGACGAACTAATAACCACTGCGCTGCTAGTGGCTGTCAAAATGATGGGCTCTTACAGAGTTATGGGGAAACACTTTTACAATATTGTCTTGGTAAGACAGTTTCAGGATTTTGTTGACCTTTAACCAAGTTAAAGCAGCTATTAAAGCTTAACCCTGTGACCTCCACTCTTTGTACATACTTGTGTTTTATAATGTGATAAAGACAAGTAGGTGTTCCAGTCTGTTCAGTGGTGGGTGAGGTTAACATGGATGTGCCACTGGCTGAACACATAACTGAATCCTTCTGTATTTTGGGGCTGATTTGGTACAAAAATAATTAGAATAATTTCATACTGGCCAATAGAAGCTGTTTAACATTTTATGGCAAATGCATGATGAATGAAAGAATATAAATAATCCTAATATAACCTTATAAAACAGTTTGCAGTATGCAAAAGATAAGAAAATCATCCAAACATAAACATATTTTTGTAATTTAATAAAATACAAGAAAGTCATAGTCTATATATAAATATATATAT
>CAEFZX010032022.1:0-94210 GCA_903066825.1 Alfaro cultratus
TCAGTTGTTTTACACTTTTTTGTTTAGTACATATTTCCACATGTGTTAATTCATAGTTTTGATGCCTTCAGTGTGAACCTACAATGTCAATAGTCATGAAAATAAAGGAAACTCATTGAATGAGAAGGTGTGTCCAAACCTTTGGTCTGTATTGTAGGTATAATAAACACGTAATAGTAGTTGTTGTTGGCAAAGGTAGCTTAATGTTTAGGGGGCAATTACATTTTCTACATGGTTCTCCATTGTTTTGGATCGTCTTTCCCTTGAAATATTCCGTCTCTATTTACCCATTTTTGTCAGAAAAACTTGTTAGATGACCAGAAACAGGTCAGGGTCACCAAAAGACATAAAAAAACAAGAAAAAAAAAAACTGGATGGAATCTGTGAGAGCCAAAACCTTTTCCATGGGACAGAATCCAAAGTGTGTCCTGGAACCTGGAAGTTTATTCAAGCTGTATTTTGAAAACTTGTAACGACAAGTTCTACATGAAATCAGAAATCAATGCTGTAAACACCATGTCTTTCTCTGCTCCTGTTCCAGGTCACTGCGATCAAACTTACTGGTGACATTTTAGTTACAAATGTCACAAAGTGCTACAAGAGACGAATGTGGTCTCACTGTATCTGCTGGGTGAGTGTTTATATAAGATCTGACAAACTGAAATAAATCTACAGAGGGACTTACTCTTTAGTGTCGTGGCTGATTTGGAGGTTTATATGTTGCATGGTACTCTTCAGCTGGAAAACAAAAACAACAAAAACAATTAAATTAATTTAATGGAGCAGTTGGTTAACATGGCCAAAGAGGTAATAAGTAAAGAACAGGATAAATAAGGTCAGAATGTATTTATTACTACAATAGAAGCTCATAGCACCAAAGCAAAACAAAACAAAAAAAACAAAAACAGTTTTTAAACATCCCAAACAAAACATAAAAACTGAAAAAAGATAGATTTTGTGTTCACTGCCATATGCAATTTTTGTAAAGCTCAAAATGTGGTAAATAAATGTTTCTTAAAGTACCATTTGATAATTTGTAAAAATAAAACATGAACATGCGTTGCATTGGCAGCATTTCTTTCAAGACATCATGGAGAAAATAAATTCCTGCTGCCGTAAAGACAGCCCGACTCTTTTTAGAGTCAGTGAACTTCAATTTTTAAAAACCTATTTATCTGGAGGAATAAAAGCTGCCCAATAATTTTGCACACATTGATGTTTGTTGTTCTCCACAGGCCACACCTTCCTTTATTACACAAGCACACATCACCTGATATGCCTAAATCTAATAAGTATTCCACTTTATACAGCTTGAGTTGGATATTTCATAGTATTTTATAGTATGGTCAAAATCCTCTCATACCACTCCTGATAATAGTGCAAAAAGTGGTGTTTTCTGCTAGGCAATACGTTATCACATTTATTGACAATGCAGTTCCATATTAGCGTAGCACTCCTGAGAGAAGAGGTACGGGAAGAGAGTGCTATTATCCACTTGATCCCTGTAACAAACCATCAGTAGAAGAGAGAGGAAAATTGACCAGAGCAGGCCATTTGCTAGTACATGCACACCGAGCTGGCTTCAAATAAACACGATTTAAATTCTGCTGTTCGTCTTCATTATACCGCCTTTCCTTTCTTCATTTCCAAACAACAGAGGGCTCCCCTCGTAGCTGTACTAAGAATGAGTCTAGCCCAAACTCGGCAACGCTGCAAAATTGGTGATGAGAGGCGACTCTCAACCCATAGATAAAACTGGCAACAGATAGCATACCACTTGTCAATATACGCTCATACTATTATTGGGTTTACCCTGCGCCGGGCCAACAGTAATGGATCCCAGTGTTTCCCTCTCCATTACCCCGCCTGGACACATTTTAGTGATTTCACTGACGGAATGGAGCTTCAGCACTGAAAGGTGCAATTAAACTATATTCAGGGTGCCGCAAACACAGTTATCTGCACTGTAAATAATCGAAGTGCTTTCAGACATCCGGAGCAGGCTTCAGAGCTAAATTAGCCAAAGTAAATTGAATGAACAGAAAATGTGTTTGTTTGTTTGTTCCCAGTGATTAATGAGGACTAATTTGCATCCATTTCCTTGATTTTGAGGTCAAGTACAAGTAGCTGCATCACAGACAGCCAAGTGATGATAATTAATCCATATTAAGCAGCATGCTGGATCCTCGGTAAGTTACTGCGTTGGGTTCCTCTGTTTGTGTGACTGAGGGGAAATTGATTGATAAACTCAAATTATTTACTAAGTGGCTACAAATCTTCACTGTTGTGGAGGAGAGATTTATTTTCTATTTGAATTCTAGCTCCTTTTAAACATAATGCAGTATTGAAGAAAATTACTGCCATTATGGCTTAATGGAAAGAAAAAAAAGCAATTTAAATACATAACTCAGTCGTGACCCAGATTGCTAGCTTGTTGGATAAATCTTCTTTCCACTTTCACATTTATTCAGGATCTAAAACGACAACCCAGTAAAAAAGAAACCAAACATTTCCTATTGTAAGGTCTCTTCTGTGTTGTAAAGCTTTTTAAATGGATCCCTGTCACCTGAAGAGGACATTTAAGGGGAGTACTAGACCCTTCGTCAGAAGTATACTCAGTGATCCTAAACACTGATTGTAGCCAAGTAAGCATTGAAAAAAAGGGTTGAAACTGCAGGATCAATACCTCTGATTATAGTAACATCTGAGGAGGCTTCTGTAAATTGGTCACCCTCACACAAGCTTTGTTTGAGGAATTATTTCTAGATGAGTCTGTATTAGGTGTGAGAATTAACCATGAATGAGAACCCTGCTGTTTTTGGACTTTTCACTTTCAATGACAGTTTCAAGGCCCATAATGGACATTTTTAACAGAGAATCGTACAATAAAAAACATTTAGGCATAAGCTACAAACGACAGAAAAGACTTTTCTACATGTGTGTTTGTTGCTTTGGGCTCCCTTTGTTTCCACAGAGCCTAGAAAAACAACAACAACTAAGCTTTAAAGTATTTCTAAGGGATAGACCAAAGGAAAGAACTGGGGTATAACTCTTACCATATTTGCAGATGTAAAGATTTATAATTGTACTCATTATTCATTATGAAATTAATCCCAGTGTTGATCCCAGTTGGGCTGAATGGAGACTGGATTTATGTCCAGATTTTGAACTGGTTGTTCTTCAGAACTGGAGAGCTCCTTTAGTAGCAGACTGAAAGTTGTTGACGAAGTAGGGATGTTCACACAATTATTTTATGACATACAGTCCAACATTAGAGATGGTTATAATATAGTATATATATTTTTAGACAAATACATATGAGCAGACTATACTATATAATAAGCCATGCAGGTGAAAGTGTGTGCAGAGAGCATTAAAAAGGGAGAGCTAAATACAACATTGTCACTAGTGATGTTTGTCTAACACTAAATTACTTTTTTCTTTTCATTATTTTTCATTTTTTATCTGCTGTCATATACACTCTTGTCCAGATTATCCATTTCCTCTGACACCAGAAACCACTGAAACAGAGATACCTACTTAAGGGTTTCTACAAGGCTTACTGCTAACAACTTTCTTTATCTTTTTTTTCTAAGAAAGAAAAGACCACCTGAATACATTAAAGAGGGAAAGATGAACATAGAGGAAGAGAGGTGGGAGCAGCTGCACGAATGAAAGAACATTGAGCCTAGCTTTAGGGGGTCATAACGCTTCTCGCTTTGGTGGTTCTAGTCAATTGGTGAAAGGTGGCTGTGTGTTGATTGACAGATTCACACAATCAGAGAAAGCTTTAAGAACAGAAGCAAAGGAAGAAGGATAAATCCCATCACTTAGTGACATGGCTGCCATCTTAACGATGATGGATGTAGATGGACTGATGATGAGACAATCTGCCTTTTTTCCCTTAACATGCAATCTCCAGAAGGACTTATGCGAGAGGTATAAGGAGAAACTTTGACTTTAAACATGAAACAGGTAAAAAAAAAAAAAGTGATTCCTTTTTTTTAATGCAAGTTATTATCTTCCATACTGTAAATCAAATCCCTACCTTGTATTATAATGTATGAACAGAGCGTATGATCTGTGCAGGGAGTTGGTTGAATCCATGCAGATGGAGACCTTGGATTGCCCTACGGTCAGATATGGATTTCTAAAGTTTAAATCACGGTTAAGCTCTGGACGGTTCAGATGCTCACCTTCCTCTGATGAGGTTTGTCCACTCATCAGAGGAAGGTGAGCATCACACATCAATTATATATTACAGCAATATTTTTCTTTTCTCAATTGTCTTTGTTTCACCTAGCCACAGCTCCGCTGGCCTATAGCTGTTCATATCCCCACTAAACGTAACTTTTCTAGGGTGTTACCATTGCAACGCAAACCGCATATTTAGTTCAGCCCAAAATGCCACAAGATTCTGAAAAAGTCAGGAAAAAAAAAACCATGTAGGGCAACTGAACGGAATCACATTGACATTTACAGATACATTTCATGAATTTCAATGGAAAGCCACACGAAGGAAAAGTGCCATACGGATGGAAGGAGAAGCATTCCCATAGTCAAACGCCCCACTCTACAATCTAAAATGTGGTTGCAGCACAATAAAATTTGAAAAGGTCTAAGGGGTTTGAATACTTTTGTGAAGGAACTATAAGCAATAGCAGCTTTTACATACATGTCATAAAACCCATCCAAGGCTGGTGAAAGAGTCGGTTCAACTTTCGCGACCTCAGTGTTCTTGTCACACCGATCAGGTGAATTATTTATTGACAACACATTAGTTTCAAACTGTTACAGGCCACTGTTACAGCTATAGTGTACTTAATAAAAACTTTTTCACTAGAGAGACGCGATCAGTGAAACCCAGAGGAGACTAATTCTTCTCACACAGAGGACATTAGATCACAAGCTTTTAGTCACACTATAAACCCACAAATCCGGTCAAATCCAGCCAATCCATCTGACGATTCCCTCGAGTTAGCATCCGCTGAGAAAGATTATACTACAGCTACCCTGGGTGGGTATATATACCCATATATATATATATATATATATATAAATATATAAAAACATGAGCCAAAGTGACCTCTGATTGGATTAGTGTCTTCTAGTCTAGTAAGGAGCCCTCTCCAAAGCCTGTTCATGGCCTTTTTCATTTTTTTCTAATTTTCCTGCATTTCCCCTCAGATGTACACAAACAATTCTCCTGTGACAAAACACCCTCTACTTTCACCTTATTTTCTGTTTTTTTCTTCTTTTTTTTTCACACAGCATTATTCTCCACCCTAGCCTTCTATCTACAGTGTAATTACTCATAACCCACAGGAACGCAGCGGCCCTGGATTTTAGATGCAGCGAGGAGACTGAGAGATTAAATTTAATCCAGCTATACTTTGCAAAGGTGACCTTTCTACAAGATGGTCTCATTTTTGTTGCCCAGTGATGCAAGTGGATTAGAGAATTATTGAAGCAGATCAAGGAAATTATTAGTAAAATCTCATTTAACCTACTTGTTTGTTTACTATTTTGTTTATTTTTAGGCCTTGAAGGGAAAAGGAGCTCAGCTAAGCATCTTTCTGGTCCCTTTTGCAAGTCAAAAGAAGGAGGTCAGATCAGGGAAAGAAATTCACTACCGACAGCGAGAGAAGCTCTCTCAGGGGATTCACCATCTGTCACTCCAAGTCATTTGCACCTGCTACCGTGGTGGCATTTCCCGTCTAAGACAACCTTATGCTTGAAGTCAGACTAAAAGAGCAGTTTGTATGCTGAGCAAGCCCATGAGTTACTTATCTGGTCGGCAACATGTCCGCCTCCACCCTTCACGTCATTAACAATTAAGAAGTTAAGAGGTTACTGTTTTTTCCTCTTCATACAGACAGAAACACTTCCCAGTTTGTATAACACACACGAAGCTGTGTTATCTGCAGACACGCTGGCACACAGTCATCATGTTATATCTCTAAGATGTGTTATTGTCAGGATCTCCATAGCGACAAACAAAACAGGCTATGTTGCTGAGGTCTATTAAAGTTGCACAACTTAAAATAATCGCAATACACCATCGGTGGCGCGCTCCGGCAGCAAACCCAGAGAGATTCGGAAAGCCCAAAACGAACATGGCATCTACAAAAACACCGCTTAAAATCACGGATGAGACACTGATGCGATGGGAAGATTAAAACTTTTATTGATTGAATAATTTTGTGAGTCTTATTTCCTCTGGAAAGAAAGCTGCAAAGGATATAAAATAAACAATTGTATTTCTTTTGCGTGTTTTAATTTTTGGTTATGGTGTACAGAACTTTGGTCAACTGTGCTGTTTTTGAAGTACTTCATAATAAAGCTGGAATGGAATGGACAAAGCAAAAAGATTTTGCTTTGACAAGACAGTCAGTACAAATATAGACTTTCAATAAAGGTTTAGTTGAACAGGTTGAAAGTATAGAAATACTTTTACAAGAAGCAGAACCTTCTAAGCTGACTGACTACTTTCAAATATCAGTTAAATCAAGTCTCTGCGGTGGAAAGTCAGGCCTACAGTGAGACTTACCAATAAATTGCGTGTGCGGTGATAAGGCTGAATGATCGGTAAACCCAGGGGTGTCACCCACTCTACAGTGTGGCCACATTTGGAGATGAGCCTGGCACTTTCTGTCAGCCAGTCCTGCAACAGAAGGACACCAGCAGTGGTAAAAACAACAAAAAAATAAAAATAGAGGACACATACTGATGAGTAAACTCAGAGGACTTTCAGTACCCGGGATCCGCTAAATATTTGCTATGCGCATATGGTCGTATACAAGCTTGCATGTGCGTGTTTGTGTATGTAGACGTGCTCAAATCACTGAGTTCACTGAGATAAAGCTTTCATGGTCTGCTGGATCAAAAATTAATAAATCAGACCCATAAATAGATTCTCTGGTACATTTTCAACCACAGAACACAGAAACTTCAGCCAGCTACTGCGTCAAGAAATGATCTTTGGATTTCAGCCCTAAATCTGCTGTTCTGCTTTAAAGAGAGGCCAACAACTGTGGCGGCGTTGTTGTGGAACAGGTCAGAAGCTGTTGCTCGCTATAAAACCTGCAGCAATCCTGTATGCATAAGTGTCTGAAACCATTTTCCAAAAAAGGAACCTTTACTGCCTCACCACACAGATGCACACAGAAAGATTTGTGCTACAACCAAGAAGTAGAACTTACACTCGGAGCAACTGAAGTGTTTCTGCAAAAGAAAGTATTTGAAGCAAAGACGCTAAAGTAAAAGAATAACTACATGGACATCTGTCAGTAAATTCATGGAGGCTAAAGGATAATGAATGTGAGGACTGGACACATGGTCAAAGCACAGTTTAAAGCAGAATCAAACTCATTTTCCTTTTGGCCCATATAAAGACCACAAATGTCATCTTTCTAACTTTTATGTGAGTGCTGTTAAAATCCTAAATCTTGTACAGTATATCACAAAGTACATACTGTTGGTTGGCAACAAAAATGTTGGGAGGTTTTTTTGTTTTTTTTTCTAGGTTTGATGCCTTTAATGAAAATAAAAAAGGGGGGGAAAAACAACACATTTCAGTATTTGACCCCCACATCACTGATCACAGCCAATTGAAACACAGACTATTTGATTGGCAAACCAACTAAATCCAAAACATGAAATTGTTATTTTCTCTCACCATCTTCATTTTAATGAAAAATTCCCTAAATCAATTGAGTATTTGAATATAAAGGTACCAGTGCTAGGATTTAAATTAAGTCCTTCAAACTGCATACATTTAAGATGAATACATATTTCGTGTAACTTTTCAGCTCTTTATTGAATAAAGCAGTTTTTCTATTTTTGAGTGATCGAAAAGTGATGAAGTAACACCTTAGGAAAAAACGCCTCATAATACAGCGAGGTGCTTTTTCCAGTTTATGTAAACCAATCATCTCAAGAATTAATTAAGCAATGAGTAAGAACGAAGTTGAAAAATGAAGGTTTTAAACCAGGTCAATCAACATTGGACCCTGATTGTAACGTCTCCTGTAGAAACTGTTAGACTATTAGAGTAAAATACCAGTTAAATGTTTGCATGGTTGAAACTGGCTCACCTGAATCTCTCTGGTTCCCGTAAACATCTCCTTTAGGCCACTGAACACCAGGCGCACAAGGTAATGTGACGCATCCCATACGTGCTCCTGAAGCGCAAAAAAATAATATCCTCTTATTCACGCTACATCTAAATAATTTATGAAATTAAAATGATTTCTTTGTGGCTCTTAGTTACTATTATTGTTGAACTTAATGTAGCAAATCCAAAGTGTAATGGAAATAATGGATATAAATTGCAGGACATCGGATTGCATTTATCCTCATATTACAGGAACATGATCTCCACAGTAGGTGCTGCCTCCTGCTCAAAGCACATCCCCACCGTAATCAGTCACAATTATAGGCCCACCCAATTCCCTGTTAAAACCAATACAGGATATTAAGCAGAAGTCATTTACAACACTGATGAGGCTTATGTGCTGAGAGGCGTTCTGCTAATGCCCTCTATGTGAAATGTGTCATTTCCTTCAAGTATTTTTAAGATTAAGTTAACTGTAGGACAGATAATAAACATTGAATGTTCTACAGACAACCATTCCCCCACCCAGGTAGCAATTATTCACATGAAATCCTTTTATGTCCAAAGAATAGTGGTCCTGAACTAAACATAGATTAAATGTAAATATATAGACACAATATCAAGCAGAAGAATTGTTGGATGAAAATCTTAAACAGCCGAAGTGCATGAATGTTGAAAACAACACGTCCGACTCATTTTGGCAAGATTTGAAATGTTCATTTCTGGCCTCAGAACTGCTCTGGATCAGTAAACAACAGGCGCAACATGTTTGCACACAGCAGACATTCACTGCACTGTTTAAATTACGATGGGAGAGTCACTCTGTATAACCAGGTGAATATACTTTTTAGATGTCAGAATGACCGGACGGACAGAAAAACCTGGACCCAAATGTTTTTTTCTACTCTTATTTCATACATTTCCATAATTTCCAGACTACATAGAAATATCAGAAATTCAAAGCAATTATCAAAAAAAAAAAAAAAAAGTTAATTATAGGACCTGATTAAAACAATGTCATTTGCTTGTTTTTGTTGTTTAATTTGTTGAACATGAACCATATATAGAAGCACTAAACTCAAATGGAAAATGTGCTTTATAACAGATTCTAACTTCTACAGCTAATTTCAATCTGGAGTTTCTGACATACAAAAACATGTTACACAAAAAAACAGCACAAAAAACTATGCAGAGCCGCTCGTTTTCAATAGAGATATTGTACACATGGCAGCGTGACATAAAAATGCTCAAGATATTGCGCAGCATCAAAGTAAACGTCAGATTTTTGGTCCATGCATTCAAGTCTTTTAAATGTTTCTCGGTTATAATTAGGGCAGCTGCTTCAACTATTTAACTTCGATTAACTAATTAATTACTTACAGAAAAAAAAAATGTTACAAAACAAACGCGTCTAATCTCTATGTGCAATGTATGCATACATGCCATTTGAACTGGCATGTATATAAATGTAAATTAGTGAATATTAGTTGTCCTAGTTAAAATATTTAACTTTTTTCTCCGACATAATTACATGAGTTTAGAATTACATAAAGCGTAAAGCTGCTGGTTTCTCAGTGAATATAAATATGTGTGTTTGAATGAACTATAGCATGAAGGCACAGCATTTTTCTGATTTATCACTAATAAAATTTTAAAGAAATGACAAAACTTTAATTGTTGTGTTAAATACAATCCAGTTAATTATTTGCAAAGCCTCAAATTAATTAAATTGATTTAATTAAATTGAGTCCCACAACTAATTTTATGGCAGGTCAGATCACAATGACAAAAATGTTTCAAGTTGTAATAATACTTCCTGTGTAAGCAAAAAAACCTGGGAGGAAAAAGTAAGAGACCCTCATCGTGACATCACATTGATTAAAGGCTAAAAATACAAGTGAACAGTGTGTTCACTCATCACCAGCTCAACCACTGCTGTACCTTGGGAAACTCTTCAATCTCCTTTAGCCTCTTCTCTATCTGCAGGCGCCCTCCGTAACGAGTGACTCCGTACACCAAAGTCATCACCGTCTGTTTGACCACCTTCCTGCTAATGAAGCCCTCCAGAACCTGGGCGATCTTCAAGCCTTTTGCAGCATCCCGAGTTCGCAGCTCTTCGACCTGAAACACATTGCTTGGAGATAGAAAAATGTCTTCTATGTCAGTCAAGCTATTAAAGGGAATTTGAGAATATAGTGCATTGATAACGTTGAAATATTTTAACCCTTTGTCTTACTACAAACTCAAGCTTCAATGGAGTTAATTGGGATTTTATAAGGGACATAGCGGATGCATTAGATGGATCTTAATCCCCTGATAATCCACATATTTGCACATCTACATTGCAAGAGAACACCAGGTAATGATATCTAAAGAGATCACACTAAAATCCTGCTCAATGCCTCATGTTTTGTTTATGTTTGGGATCTAGTCAACTCTAAAATATTTAATATATTCAAAATATTTCACAAACACATCCTACCATCTGAGATGCATAGCACAGAAAAATTGATTAATGGATTTAGAACCCCATGCATAAAACTGTCAGTAGTACTTTGTGGACTACCAGCAGCTGTAAAACTATAACCAAGTTCTTATATTCCTGCTGGTTTTTTTTCCCCACTTCTTGTATGTAGTATGTTCTTTTTCAATGCACACATATATAAGAATATTTTATTTTTTCTTCAAATTATCAAACTCAGTTTCACATTTTTTTTTTATCTTGGTATGCTGTTTTTAATAATTGTACAGTATATTTCTCCTATGTTTTAAAGTTGTCCTCACTGTACAGTCTCTAATTCTTAATTTTATATACTTTTTAAATTTGTATGAATATGCATGCTTCTACTTACCTTTAACTTGCTGCTTGTACATCTGAATTTCCCCATGTTAAAGAATATTTCTATTCTATTACATTCTAGAAACTGACATAGACATAAAGCTCTCACTGTATGTCTCAAATTATGTGGCTATTACCAGAGAGAAACACAAATTTGCCCTTATGAATAAGAAAGATTTAATTTATTCCAGTGTGGTCGTTTACTGTTTCAACGCTTGATGTCATAAACAGTATAATCTAATAATAACTGCAAAGCCCAGATGAAGACGAAGTCCACCAAAACAGAGTTCTGCAGCAATCTCAAATTTATAGCGTTTAGTCTGAAGTTACAGTCACTGCCCTTAGAGAAGCAGAGGATTGTCCTTGGTTCAGCTCAAATCCTGTTGTTCTGAAATGCCAGAAAGTCACAACTGGGACCAATTTAAGTGTTTCTGCAACCTGGGTGCTTTCATGCATACGCACTCACAAACTTAAAACTTTAAAAGAATAACAAAGTGTCTTCCCTCTCCCTCGACTTTGATGCACAGCAAGAGAAACTAAGCACTTTTAAATGCAAGACCTAAACTTAGAAACTTAAAAATATTCTCCATGCTCAGCTTGTCACTCACTTTGGGACTTAGTGAGTCATCTGAATAATAACCACTGAGCAACTGCAGCGTGCCTCGCAAAATCCCGTCTCCTGTTGTGTAACATAGAGTTTTTGCAGTGTAAAGGCTGGAACTAAATGCTGGTAAATTACACAAAAAGCCCACCACTGCTCACCTGCTGTGCTACGCCGCTGTATACATCCTGGGGCACCTCGCAGGGCATGAGGTTGACTGAAGTCGCACCGATAACATCTCTGCCAAGAGCAGCATAGTGCTGGAGACCGTTGCAGGAGCCGTCCTGAAAGAGAAAAGGCTCGTTGATGAACAAGGCAGTGAAGGACTGAGTATTCATTCATTCATTCATTCATTCATTCACTCATTCCACTTTTACTTAACCAGGTGAAGTATTAAGAATGAGTTCTTATTTACAATAATGTCCCGACAGGGAAGGGAAACGTATAGTGAAGACAAATAATATTAAACAATTTCACAGTCAGCAGTCACATGCACTTTTACCCCTATTTATGCCTCAAGCAATAACCACACTAAGTAGAGCTGTCAAAATAAAATAATAGGAAGATTTGGTAAAAATAATATTTCCTCCTTTGAGACACCTGTTAGAATTTCTGCAAGTATTTTTAAAAGTTTTTTTTTCTCAGTACCTGGTGAACAGGAAAGTGAGAGACAAACTTAGTTGGATCGGGTGACCTGACTGCGTTGGCTATCTCCATGCAGCAGGCCAGTGCCTGCCATGGCTCATCGGCCTCCATCCACCATTTTTTACCCTAAAAAGAGACAAAAAAGGCACACACATAACAGATTGCTTAGATAAAAATATGCAGAAAACATCGGTTACTGTTTGTTCTACAATTTGTGTGTTTAGTCTTTTTAAAGAAATTTCTACCAGCAGAGTTTCTGCATGTTTCACCAACTCATATTTAAGACCACTATGAATGAAATTTAAGATCTATATCTGAAATTTAAGAAACATATGAACTTTGTCCAGCCAAGTGGCAATAAATTTGCCAGTTGGGACCCATAATAGACCCCAAAGGTCAATTTTTGGGTTTATCCCAGGACAGTTACCCATAATAGATCTAAAAAAAAATAGCTATACAACGGCTAGCTAGCGAGCTAGCAAGGGTATGTTGGCAGTGAGTTAGCAGTAGCCTCCACCATTTTGAGTCACAGAACCTAATGAAGATGTCTGAGTGTGATTCAGGCTTTTGTTTGACAGAAAAGTCCCACGAGAAAAAAAAAAGTAGATAAAATATACGAGACTAAATAGTTCTGTCAAGATAAAATGTAAGAAATGTGATTAACATATTAAAGGCCAACTTTTTTTCAAATTAATATAAAGTATTTTAAAGACTTAAATTCATTTAAAAAGTAAGTTGGCCTTTAATATGGTAATCACAGGTCTTTGCATTACTGTTTAATCTTGTGTATAACATTACATTTCAAAGACTTAATTTTAGATGCATTAATTTAAAACTTTTTGAAGACACGCTCTACCAAGCCAATTATAATTTAACACACTTTCTGGTAATAGTGATCAATAAATGAAGGTGAACTAACGTTCAGAGGGTCGTCTGCAGAGTCCAGGATGTCCTCCATGATGCTGTCGGCGTATTCCAGACGTCCCTGCAGTGAGCTCCTCTTCTTCAACCCTGTCAAGTTGACCAAGTGAATCTTCAGCCAGTCCAAACCCTTGGGACCAAGAGGTTTCCCCTCAGCGAATACGAGCGTCGCCCGAGTCACATCACTTCCCAAGTGATTGAAATACGGAGGACATGGGTAGGTGCGCCCCCTGAAGTCCATGTTGTGGGGAAACCAGAACAGCTTGTCCCGCATGTGGTGGGCAATGGAGAGTTTATAAAGAGCATCCATTCGCAAGCTGTGCATCTCGTTACACTTCTTCTTAGCATTGATTACCTCTCGTTTCATGTGTGCCTTCTCGCTGGCTGTGTAAGCAGGGTCTTGAGGGTTGAAGTGGGGTATTTTAGGGGCTTCTGACAGAGGTGGAGGGATGTCCAGCTTATCACTGCCCCGGTCGTTAAAGATCGAGATAATTATGTTCAGAATTGGTTTGTTGATCCTCCAGGCACAATTACTCAACTGGTTGAGCGAGTCAAAAACTGGATGGAGATTCGGACACTTCTCCAGCAGTTCCTCATGCTGCGTGGCCCCGTGCGTGGTGCGCATCAGCTTAGCCGGGGTGAGCAGGTAGGCGCCGAACTTCTCCGATGTCCACGGCACCGGAGGGCATAGCATCGGCATCACCGACGAGTCAAAGGTCAGCGTGGTCTCCATGGCTTCCTGCTGAATCTGTGTCAAGATGGGGTGTAGCTTGATGAAGCCAACCTGAAGGGAAAACCAGGTGAAGTCTGAACTGATATGTTTGGATCAGGAATATTTGAGTTGTTCATAGAAAAAAAAATAAAAATAAAAAATCAGTAAATAAAAAAAACATTTTAAAAAAGAGCTTCAGGCTTAATTGCTTCTCAAAAGTTTAGCAAATTGTTGTTGCCACCAATCAGTTTTTCTTTTCCATATCTATCCAGTCCTGGGAAATACCTACATTTTTATCAGACTTTCCAAGAATGCATAACACCCTATTTTTAAATGATGTTACTCATATAAATATTCCCTTTAAGTTTAATATAAAGTATCTGTCAAAGTCTTTGTTAGAGTAGATAGCTTGAGTAGGATTGCTGTTATGCATATTGTGTCTGATTTTACTTAACATGCATGAAGCAGTGAATAAAAAGAGCTCCATTTGTTGACTGTAACCTGACAGAAACACCTCAGCATCACTCCAATGAGTCAAACCTTCACGCTGTGCAGTAAAATCATTAGGATCCCCCCTGATGGGTTAATCACTATGGAGAAAAGGGTTTGAAACTACAAGAATAGAAAACTACACAAGAATTAAACTTGACTAGAGTATATCTCACTGTCACAGCGCATCAAGCTCAACAACCCACACATCTGCCCGTTTCTCCAAGTGTGGTCACCTCAGCCTGCTGCAGGCTCCCATGGCAGTAAATCAGCGAGCCAATTAAGGGGACACTGAAAAAAAAGGGATTAGGCTGGGCCCTATTCATCTTCCTCAACTGCTACCACCACCATTCCCCATCAGGGGAAAGTGGTTTTTATAAATCACCCTCCTAGGAGCTTCATGCTGGATAGAAGGGCGCTCAAGTGTTCAAGGTAACAGGCTTTCTGAACAATCTTTGTGACAAAAGTGAAGGTCAAGTCCTTAAAGGTTGTTCTTTTTGTTTCTACTCCTTTTTCCTTTGTTAATGAAAAGGTCACCGATAACTTTCTCAATTACTTAATGTAATTGTGTATAGTGACATTATCCCTAATTTACGACCTAATTTGACAAATTGGGAGGGCTAAAAATGGAAAAGTTTTGTTCATTTGTTCCTTTATTTTTAATCCTTTGGAGAGCTTTTTCAGATACGTTTTCAAAAGCCACTAAAATGTAAGACTAAAAGAATCCCAGCAGATGCAAACATCTCCTCCTAAACAGTAGTATTTTTATTTTTTAAAGGGTCATATGGCTCTATACCCTGTGCAGCATGTAAATCAGGGTGATGCAAACCCTTAAGAATTAACCTATACATTTTTTAATCAATTTCCAACTAATAACGACTAGTATTGTATAAATCAAGAAAGTTGTCAGCACATAAATTCAAATGTTTGACACTGTGAATGTATGAATCAAAACAGATTTTCTTTGTATTTCTCATTATCTATCACAACATAGTGATAGCATAATGATGAGTATCACATTTTCTTTTTAAAATAAATGTTACATACTGCAGCTTGAAAAATTGATAAACGTAGGCAGATATTTCCACTGTCAGGGACTAGCTCAGGATCAACTGGCACACTCCTGATCAGTTGTTGGCATCCTGCTAAAAAGCTGAGTGTGTCCAGCAGCTTTATGGTTACAGCTCCTTGCAGCACCGCACTCCAAGACATGATGTGGTTCTCAGCATAATTTCAACATGATTCCTTTGGAAATCTAAAATCATCACAGTGAGTCAGTAAATGCTCTTGGTCTCTAAAAAAAATTTCTTCACACTGCCACATTTGCAGTATCCTCTAATAAGGACAAACACAATTCCTAGTTTAACCACTAAGGGTTACCGATAACTGTTGGAGTCGGGCTGTGCACATTTCCACTGTCCCTTAGGCGTTCATCTAAAGTTTTGTGTGGAAAACAACCAACATGTTTTGAATCCAGTGGTGTAAGACTGACTCATTTTCCCCCCAACCTCACAAATCAAAATTAAGTTCTCCATTTTGTTTGGTTTTGAAAAGTCAAACCTGCATTACAAACATTAATGCTTTGCTTTTATCAAACGTAATTGAAGGCAGTGGTAAAGCGTTCTGTATTTTTCGTCCTTTAAACTTAGCCCTCGTGAGTTGAAGAACAAGTAATTGTCTTTAAATGCAATTTATGCAGAAAATTTGAAGCTACAAGACTGTTCTCTTTTTTTGTGAACAGAGTGGAGTTGATGCTTTGTGAAGCTTGACCAAGTAAATTTCAAGTAAGGTACAATTTTGGTAACAGCTGCAGGGAATTCTACATCAGAGAGGCTGCACATAAAAAAGTGGGTCTGTACCTGTCTGGTGCTGCGGAAGGTATACATGTGGTAGAGGATGGGGATGCTCTTTCTGTCATAGGCTGGGTTCAGGATGTCACTGTTAATTTTAAGATTCTTCACCATTATGTCCACAATGAAGGTTCCCAGCTCCAGAATTAGAATATACGGCCAACTTGTCTCTGCACCCTGTAGCGTGGGTCCTGAACTCTGCTCCATCTCCAGTTTACACCACTGCTCCCTTGGAAGGACATTGTACACCTGAAGGAAAACACCAGAACCTTTGTAAAACTTTTATTTAAGATTGCTAGCTTTGTTACACATCTACTGGCCTCAAAATTGGTGCATGAAAAAATAAACGTGAACTAATAGCAGACAAGCAAGCAACACTTTAAGATGAGCTGCCCTAAAAAAATTATAATTGGCATTGTTTTAAACAACAAAGTCTGCATATAAATGACCTCAAATGGAAAAACAAGTACCTTAACGAACTTCCTGTCTTGCTAACAGCTGGAGTTAAACAAGCATTCGGCTTGTTATAATTGTGATAATTTTAGCATCTTCCCAAGGGTGTATGAAGCCATTAAAATACAGAGTTAGGGACAAAGAGTGCAAACTCACATTAAAACAAGACAGTAAGTCAAATAAGCTTCAAGATGTAACATAGCTGCTTGGTTTGCAAAGACAGGGATACAAAATTTCCGAACAATATTAGATAAAAAAAAAATACAAAAACATCTTGATTTTTTAATTAGGGCTAATCTGAAATCCTGAGTGCAAGAGCAGAGTGCAGTCCAAAATGCTATAAAAAAAGGGTTAAATATGACCAATAAAGCATAAAACATTGTTTTGTGGTGGATATGGCTAAGAAGCAAATTCACTCCAAAGTCATTGGGAATGTGCAATACTAATGAATGCTAAATGAGCTGCACTCATAAGAACAATTGATATATATGCGATATGCAGCGTCACTTCAAACTCACAACTGTGAACGCTTGTGAAAAGAGAGATTTCACAGAGAAGACATCAAATCATATCTACACTATAAGAAGATTGTAACAAAAACAGATTTTTTTTAAGTTAAGCCTTGTCCAAATGGACTATTAACAACAAACATTCAGCAGCAGCATGTTGGGTTCCTCAACATATTTACCACATGTACTAAATTCATTAAAAGGAAAAGTCGACACATCATTTAATTAACCTAAAAACTTTGCCAACATAGGTTAGACAATTTTATTTATGCAGTTAAAGCTAAGCGCTTTAAAGCACAGTGATATTCAACATTAGTGTCTAGTTTAAAAATATTGTTTTTGAAAACAGGAATTCCACCTACTCCTGTTATTTAAAGATAACAGGAAATATTATCTGTCACAGCTGGAAGTGAAAAGAAAATTCTGGAGACATTCACCAGTAGAAACTGGTTAGCAACATCTTCAATGGTTGCACATTCCTGGACAAAACCTATCCATAATCCAGGATAGATCTTCAAGTACCATACTGGAATATGTCTGCCCTGTTAATCTGATTTAATACTGGCTGTTTTAGTGGAAATGATATGGGTTAAAGGAAAATAACCAGTTTTCTCTGAAAGATTAACACAGTATAAAAATGCATCTAATTCCTAATTTATATATCATTCACATAATAAACTAGTCTTCTCAGGATTTAGGATGTATTTGGGACAAATGAAAAAAAAACAAAAAACAAACTGTAATATAAAATTACTGTTTCTTTTTTTTTTTTTTACCTTGGTATCTTTGGCCAGCAGTTCTGTGTAGGCATCATAAATACTTCCCAGCTTTTCTACAATGCAATTCTGGTGCTTCTGTCTCACACAGTACTTGGTATAGATCCTGTTGCCCAGATCATGAGCTAAAATCTTCAGTGACTCCCCAGTAGGAGGCAGATTAGAAACACTCTGCAGAAAATACAGCACAGTTCAAAGGGTTAGACACACAGAAACTTGAGTGAGTATTTAAAACACACATAGTAATAAATATAAATTGGAAGATTTTATTACTATCTGGTACAATACAATGAAAGAAAACGGGTTTTTTCACATTAAATTTATATTACAAAAATGACATTTTTCTCTGTATTTATGACATTTATTTCAAACTCAGGAAAGTCTTTCTGACATTGTGGAATGGAGACATTTTGTTATGTGGTAGGTACAACGGGCTTGTATTACCTGTATCATAATGTCAACGTACTCCTTGTCCTCCAGCAGACAGAGATATGGATAAAGGTTAAACTTGTAGTCCCTGGCGTTGGTTTTGGTCAGGATCATCTTGTTCTCCCTCAGTGCCTGGAGGAGAACCTTCTGCCACTGTGCCCGCTGTTCTGCCAGCAGTTCCCTCTGAAAGATGACACAACTGGAAGTCATCCATTGGAGAGAGCGAAAATAAAATGACCCCAACGCAAGAGACAAAAACAAACACCAGGTATACTCTACCGGAGTCACTGTGTAGGTGGGATTTTTTTGGGGGTGATTTGGCATAAAAAAATGTACTGATGAAAGTGGGAAAAACAGAGTATGCATCTTTACAAAATATCAAAGGAAAAAAAAAAGTGGGATAGGCTTATTCCACACAGACTCATGAATAAACAGACAATGCAAATGAGGATAGATTCGTTTTCCTGGATATCTGACTCTGGAGAGAGAAGATATAATACAAACATATTTGTATCCATCGGTTTGAAAAAACAAAAAAAGACTAACAGACAGTAAAGCCTTCCATTTTATTTAGCTATGGTACAGTTAAGATATTGATTTTACTTAAGTAGCAGCTTTTATAAATCTTAGACTAATACAGCTTAATATCTTAAAACTATTTGATTTGGTCTTGAATGCATCTAAGGATGGAAAGTACATGAAAAGTGAAGGAAAAAGATTGTAAGGGAGCGGCAAACAGATTAATGCAAATGAAAGATGATTAATTTATGGATGTGCTAACTAAACTGTAGCAACTTTTCTGTCACATAAAATATCTAGAATGACTATTAACAGTCAGTCAACAGCCTGTGGAGGTGGCAGAAACACACAAAAAAATGTTATTTTCAATTTATATATACAAAATATAGACAACTGTGCAAAGCTATTAATACACTAGAATAATTTTACATTTTGTCAAATTAAAGAGCAGTGTGTTTTAAATTAGACTTTATAAGGTAGACCATTACAAAGTACAGTGAACCCTTGTTTTTCGCGGGGGTTACGTTCCAAAAATAACCCGCGATAGGTGAAATCTGCGAAGTAGAAACCTTTTTTTTTTTTTTTTACAATTATTATATAGTGAAATACTCCATAATACATTGAAACCAAAGAACAAAACTTTTTTACAGGCCCAATCATTTGTTTAACAAATAAAAGTACCGTATAAACTTTTTTTTTTTTTTCTTACGAACTGAAGCCGCGAAAGGTGAACCACGTTATAGTGAGGGTTCACTGTATTTAAATACCGTAACGTTATTGGCGTAAATGTAGAGAAGCAGCGCAGAGACTGTTTAGCCAATCAGGACACAGAATACAATGCACTGTGAAAAAAAAAAAAACTGCTCAAAAAATCAGCGAAGCAGCGAGACCGCGAAAGGTGAACCGAGATATAGCGAGGGTTCCCTGTAGTGCATAATTGCAAAGTGTATGGTAAGCTGAACATAAAAGAAATCATAAATTCATCTGGATAACAATTTTTAGTCTTGCCAAATTAAATTTAGGTCTGGTCATTTGAAGACATTCATAAACTTTAAATTAAACAACTCCATTGACTTTTTTGTTTCATGACTGATATTCCCTAACAGACTTTTGACAGAAGAGCTCTGTATGGGTTCATGCAGAGTTTAAGATACAAGTGGACTCCACTTTACATTCATGTGTACATGTTATGTTCCATGACATGAAATCCTGATAAAACACCCAGACGTTTGCAGTTGTAGCAAATTGCTGAAGGGATTTAAATGCTGCACCCTTCATAAGTGAGAAAAAGTAAAACCTTCTTTTATTCCAGATGCCAGTGTTAATGCTACAGCAAGCTTTGTTGATACAAAGTTTAACTTTTTTTTTTCTTCACCAAACTGAATTTGTGTAAATTGGCTAAACAAAATTATGTAAGCATTTTAATTGAGGGAATAAAAGTGTCCCAAGTTCTTTCTTGCACAGGTTTAAGTGTCACAGAAGTTTGAATGAAGCAGAAACACTGGTTCAGATTTAGGAGCGAGAGGTGACTGCACGTTCTCTCCAGAGGGCTCCATTACAATGCATAATTATTCAGCGCTGGCAGTCTGTAAATGCTGCCGGATCACCAGGGACTGTCTGCCTGCTCGCTTCCCACATAGCCCATCTGCAGAGTCAGGCAAGCCAGGCCTGGCTGCAAATGCCAGAGTTGGAGAAAAGGCTGAGCACAAGAATAGGACACTAGATACCAAAAGGCGTCAAGTCTCGATATAAATTATTACAAGGATGACCCAAGAAAACTTTAACCTTAGGAGTTTAAGCTGTCAATGCTACATATGGGTTTTTTATAGGTTGAAAACATGCAGCTGGAAAGCATAGTTACCATTTTAACCATGTTTTCAGTGACGGGCTTCATCGCCTCAACAGAGTCGATGGTGATGGTGCAGGCCTGCTCCACACTGAGCTGACATTGAAAACGCTTCTGGAGCTCCTCCTGAGTGAAGTCAAGTTTGGGATAAGTGTAATGCTCCCTCTAAAACAGAAACAAAACCCAGACAGACATACAAAATAATTAAAAACAAACAAAAAAAGTTTTATTGGACAATATTACTAAGCCAAATTCCACAAAAATAGAATCTTGATTATTCTGAAATAAAAGCTTCACTGCTAAATAATTTTTAAAGTCCATTGAAATTGAAAACACACTCCCAGCTAACCTGTGCTTGTTTGTGAACCAACTGGTCCGCTCATAAGGCTCAGCTGAGTGTTACACAACAGAGTGGGGAAACCAGCATCTTGGATGAAATGTTTGCCAGCAGATGATTGGAGGTTACCTCATTTAAACTCGCAGGTGCATAAAAACTGAGCCTTTACAGCAGCTTCTCACCAGCTGTGTGGTGCTGCGTGCTGCTTGAGTACATACTGCACAATCAACATATCTGATGCACAGCTGCTGTGGCTCATCTATTCTCTGTGCAATGTTTCATGATTGCTGAAAATAGGACTTTCCCAATCCATGCTTGTAAGGTTAAAAGTTTAACAGTGGACACTTGACCTAGTGAAACCGAAAAGAGTCCCAAAAATGTTAAACCCAGTCTTCTCCATAATGGTAAAACTATGAATTCTGACCAGTAATTTTGGTAGTCATAATGCAAGCTTTCTCTATTTGTTGGTCATGGCTCTCAATGTGGTTCACTAGAGTTTTAAAGCCCAATGTCTTCGGAAACCTATTCAGATCTTGGTTTCTCACTTGTTCTTGAAATTGAAGGAGTTTGGATGTCTTGATTTCTGAGGCCATCGTTGGTCAATGCTCACTGATGCACACAAGGGCAAAAAACAGGCTTATGCGGTCCGATCTAATATATGAGCTACAGAATCTCAAACTGCTGATGAGGTTACTGCTGGCTTTGAGAGAAAGGCTTCAGAATACATATTGCATTTACGTCACAGCTGGGTTGGCCAAGCTGACCCTTTTCAAGCGCTGAAAGGGACAACAACAGTCACGAAAGAATCAACCATGGAGCAATTGTAGAAGGTGGCTGGCTGTGATGTGTTCACATGGACAGGCCAGTCTTACCTGGGGAACACATGGCATCAAGAAAGAAAAGAAAGAAGACAGAAAGAAAGACAAGTGTATAGAAAGAAGAAGAAATAAGACAAGTCTGAGGAGGCAATGTAATGTCCTGAGTATCATAAAGTACGAATTGTTCCAGACAACTATTTTAGTAAAACCATCAACCAACCAACCTGAGAGCCCTAGAAAGAAGAAAATGGGTATTTAAGTAACAGAATCAGGTGTTTGACTCTAAAAGTATTTTTTCCTTATCCAGCAAAGCAGACTCAAGTTATTTAACCGAGTGAAATAAAGTTTGAATAGGAAAGTAAGCACTATTTAGTTCTTGCATGGTTAGCGTGATTAACAGCAATGAAGGCCAAAATAAATCAATGAGAAAAAACACATCAGTCTCTGTAGACACGTTGAAACTAGATCAAACTGCATTTTGTACGATCTACAGCTTCATCAAAATTCATTTTCACACCAACAAACAATGTTCTAATTAGACCGGGCTTCTGCTGCAAACAGCGAATCAAAACTCTCCAGAGGCCGTCTGGGCTGCTCCTCTCTTATCTAGTTATTTGGACAGCCTTTAAGTTCTTGTGACCTGCCAAAAAGTCAGAGTTGTGGTTGGATCATTTACCTGTACGAAGGCTATCAAAGTCACCATTAAAGAAACAGGCACATTTAACCTCTTCTCACATTTCAGAAGAAGTCAGGGTCTCACATAAAAACCCAAAAATATTCATAACCCTGGTAGATTCAAGTTTAAAATAATGCTTTAATTTGACCAATAGGTTTCTTCTGACTGGTAGTAACATGAATATTCTGCACTCATTTGTTATCAGATAAAAAAAACATTGCTTATATGAAAATATTTTTTAATTCTGCTAAGATTATGAATGAATAATTTTGGTTTACCTATACATGTTTTTATGGTAATAGATTATAAGTTGGCCCTCTTTCAATTTTAACATTTTATAATTTTAGGATAATTTTTTTTTTACTGGCTTCAGTGGTAAACTGTTCATCAAGATTTTCATGTTGACAATAACAATTCTTTTTCTTTGTTTTTTTGTCAAAGAATAATTGACAGCGCTAGACCCTCCTCATAGCTCTGATTGATTGTTTCTGACTAATCAGTGTATTCCTGCACAGATTATCTGTTATACTGTCAGCAAAAAGTGAAAGTTTCAATAAATATGTTTAATAAAAAACAAAAACATACTGAATATAAAATTTACATGCTACAGCTTTAAACCCCTTAAACGTTTATTTGGAAAGCTTGAGTGAAATTAGTCTGAACTTCTGGATGAAGTTTTAAATTTTGTTGAGTCATCTCAAAAAGATTGAGCTAGTACAAATTTGCTTTAAAGTACAAGCCTTAAATCAAACCCAATCACAAATGAAAATGAATATGAGTGATGACATTGAGAACTTCATGAGATGAATCCATTTTAAGAAGGCAAGTTACAACTCCCTACAACAACAATCTAAGAGGTCATATAGAAGTGGATTACCATCCTGTTTTTGCTTATAGAGGTCAAGTGAGATTAGATTACATGGCCTGTATTGATCACAGGGGAAATTTAAGAAGCTAATAAATCACATACTGATGCAACATTCTGGCAATATTTTTCTTTAAATAAATAATGACTGGGTCTTGCTGTTCATTTGTGGTTGGATATACCAGCAGTAGCTTTAGCACCAGGTAAAGACAAGAGGAGTTTTATTAAACACATAAAAGAGGCCCTACTTTCTTTGTACCATCACTGCATGACCTCAGGATTAAAAAACATAACACATCACATGCTGTTAGCAGCAATCTAATACAATCAGGCCAAAAATATGACAATCAGTCAGAAGACAAGTAAAGTAAAAATGGTGCATGGACAAGGGCTAAAAATACAACAATTGTTCAAAAAGCTGTTGATGAGTCACGTGACATGCCTAAGAAGAAAGGGAGGTGAGAATAAAGTAGGAGAGGTGAGAGGAAAAGAGGCAACACAAGCAGAGAAGCCATTAGACAGCAGAGCTGGGTGACTATAAATAGGCCTGTGCTTTTCTGGTTGTTAAGCGGTGAAAATCAAATCTATCGTAGTCACACTGGAGTCTTCTGACAGCTTACCCCCCTCTCTGGTGCTTCACCTGACAAAGCATATTGCACAAACTGCCACAAAATAATATACACCCCAGTTAGCTACATAAATTTTAAAAAGCTAGATGCACTGATTAACTTTAACAAAGGTATTGATGTTTTGTTTTTTTCCCCATTTGGATACTCATTGAACAGTCCCTCAAATTGGCAAAGTTAAAAGTGAAATATCAGAGTTTGTGGAAAATGTGCCTGCAAAATAATGCCACCTCTACTGGCGAATGATCAGCCCCTGAAACACCATCCGACTTACATTTGTGTAGAAGTCCTGTACAAGTGGTGAGGAACACTGGCTTGCTTTCAGGGTGAGGCTGGGCTCGTAGTCTGGTTTTACAGTCTGAACTGCCTTCAGCAGCATGTCCCTTTCATCTTGTTGGAAAACACACTGCCTGAACAGATCATCCACAGACAGCCCATCCTTCTTCATTTGTTTCAGACACCTGGACAACGAGACACAGCCAAAGGGTGGGAGGTTATTTTTTTCCCTGCAATTTGTGATTCATAGACAGTCGTGTTTTTTTTTTACAGGCCAAACTGATTTTCAGTTTTATCTAAAGGTTTTAAAGTCTCTTTTAGAAGTTGTAACACAGGCAAACTTATATGAATAAACTTAGTTTTAATTCAGAAGTTAACTTTAACAAACTTTCACCGTGAATCCAAAAATTTATCAGATTTTTAGTGCATCAAAGAACATGACGACTGCCAAAGATTTTGCAAACTGAAAAAAAGTAGAGTTTGTTGCATTACATTAATTTGAAACAAGAAATAAAATTTCCATATTTCACCAGTGAGAGCTGATATTAACCCCGGGGTTACTGATTTGTTCTGTAACTCAAATTCCTGTTGAGTTTCATTGGAAACAATCAGAAAATGTAAGCAAAAGAATGTATTCGAATAAAAGGTTTGACCTGGAAGTTAGGAAAAATATTGTAAAAGACAAAGGATTCAAAGAATTAAAATAAATATTTCTTCTTAAAACTAGACCACATTACAACCTCTGGAAGAACAGGTTGATTGTTTTACGTATTAGTTTGTTTTGTATGCGTGGGTGTGTGTGTGCGTGTGTGTGTAATAGAAAATATCACAATAAAACTTTTCAGGACTATTGTGTTTGCTATGTTTTCATGCATTAGAGAACAAGATACAGAATGGCTATTTTTTAATGCAGATCTATACAAAAAATAAACAAAACTAAATTAAAAAATAATAATAATATGTGCATCAAGCAACAAGATCCAATACTCCGGTTAACATTTTCTTCATGACAGTACTGAACAAAAAAATACTGGATAAAACTACATGCAGGTTTTACACTAATTTATGTGAGGAATTTCTGTAGCAATGTAAAAACTAAAGAAATACAGTAAAATTAAACAACTGCTTCTAGATGTAGTTCCACAAAATAAATCATTAGTGGTAATGTGCTGGTTATGGATTTCCTTTAGAATATATACTTATGTATTAGTTTTTGTATCTAATTCCTTTCTTTAAATCACACCAGCATTTCATTAAACAAGACATTTTTAATTGTATAACAGACATCACACACTTCTACTTTAGAGCATTTTCTCTAGAATACAGCCCATTAAAACATGTGATGTAGATTTTCAGAGGTGTGCCACTTTATGGTTGTTACGTCAGATCACAATTTGAAAGTTCATGACATCTGCCCTGCCTGCGGATGCTGGAATAATAATGACTTGCCAACTCTCTGATTAATTCAGATTTAAAAAGGAACAAAAAAAACCAAGGCAAAGTGCAACAGAATATAAATTTGGGCATTTGCATTGACAATCCTTCTGTCAGGCTGATCAGTTTGATCCAGGCCCAGATGGCTCCTGACAACAACAGTGAAATGTATATTTGAATAGAATCACCGGGGGATCTCCCCAAGGGAGAAAAAGTCTTCATTACTGAATCCAGATTATACCAATGAGCAAGCGCTCTGTTGAATATAGATGAAATGTTTAATAAAATCTTTCTATTAGTGCAGTGCCTTATGAAAGTATTTATACCACTAACTTCTCCACATTTTGTCATGTTACAACCACAAACTTCAAATGGGATTTATGTCTTAAAACCAATACAAAGTAGAGAATACGTCTAAAGCAAACAATGAAAATATATGGTTTTGAACTACTCAGGTAAAGTTACAGGCAGTTCTATTTACTAATTAGCTGACCTTTGAAGGTTTCCATTTGTATTAGATTTCATTTAAGGGTAGCAGAGTGAAATGGTGGAATAAGAATGCCTGCAAAACTGTATTTGGTAAACATTCAGAAAATCTTTATATTTCACTTCACAATCATGCACTACTTTGAGTTGCTATACTGCAGGGGTGGGCAATCCTGGTCCTCGAGTGCCGGTGTCCTGCAACTCTTAGACGTCTCCCTGGTCCAACACACCTAAATCCAACAGCTGAATCACCTCCCAAGTGCAGTCAGGTTCTCCAGAGTCCTGCTAATGACCTCATTATTTGTCTCAGGTGTGTTGAAGTAGAGACACATCTAAAAGTTGCAGGACACCGGCACTCGAGGACCAGGATTGCCCACCCCTGCTATACTGCATAATATCCCTCAAAAATACATTCAACTCTATAGTTTGAATGAGACAAACATTCATAGATCATCAATATCCTTGCAAGGCGCTGGTAAAGATAAATTGGTTTATCTGCTCAAAAGAGTTTGTTCTTCTTTTTTTTTAAAAAAAAAAAAAAAAAAAGGTTTTACTGCCCTGCAAGCATCTTTAATTTAAAAGTTTTACTCTGAATGCATCATATTTATCATGCTCACTCATTAGGCTTTCAACTGGCTGTATTTCACACAATAGTTTAAAAACGAATGTTTGAAAAACTTTCAGACGAGATACATACATAGATACCTTAGGTGTGTGTTTGCTTGCAGTGCCCCCTAGAGGCCACCAAATCAACAATACCACAACGCCGAGAAAAGGAGCGAGAAGAAACCCATTTATCACTAGTCACAGAGGACAGCAGAGCTCTGCTTCAGCCTGCACACACCTTTTACTCCAGACAATTATAAATAACAGTGAGCTAATTAACATCAGGAGAAAACCCTGGCTCAGCAGCTTCCACCTATTAAAAACTAATCAGAAGAGAGCTGGGATCTGTTTGTCACAGGCAAAAACAAAAGCACTCCACAGCTCGAGATAACCGTACAGCAATGCAAAGGGGGTCACGGTATTTCCCCTCCCGCCTTGGAGACACTCATGTTGAAACGTGCAATTTTGGTCTGAGCAAATGAGAAAGCCTCGAACAAAGGCAGGATTAGTCTGGGAGCTGGCAGTGTGGTCCAGAGGAACAAAGAGGGCAGAGAGGTTGACAGATAGAGCATAATCAGCCTGGTGACTGCTCTGCTGCACCCTGGGGAACGCAGAGCTCTGGAGGACACAGCACTTTCAAAAGGAAATCTTAAAGGGATGAGTGCGTGTGTCTCTGTGAGAGAGTCGCAAACTATAAAAGGGTACATTCAGGGCAAGGATGTGGTAGAAGTGACTTAATAGGAGAGAAGAATTTGAGTGCGGGGGGGAAAAAAGAACAGTGATAGCAAAAAACAACAAAACAAATTGACTAGACTCAGGAGGATACTGAGGATGTTAAAATAAAGAAAAGACTGGGGAAAGAATGCAACGCTGCAGAACCACAATGTCATGTTTGGATCAGCTTACACTGATCGATGGACCAACCCGATCTCACTGCCAACCTTATCGGCCTGCCACATGGCCTGCTATTGGATCGCACAGCATAGGCCGATGTTCCCAGTGTGTGTTCATAGGTTCCTGTGTGTGCGGTTACTGTAAACAGGAAACATATGAGGATGTGAATAGGACACAGTTTTACATTACCAATGCAACTGCATCAGTGAATGGGCCCCTGAATGGAACAAAATGTCCCATAAATCAGTGATCGATCAGGTTTCACATGTTAAAGATTGTTAAGCTGGGAAAGCAGGTTTTATGTTTTATTGAAATGAGGCTTGATAAAGGGGAACAGACTCCTACTTTGTCTAATTAATCACATTTCAATAGTTGAACATGAAACTCTAAAGAATACATGTGGTCCATGTTAATCTACACCACGGTCAGTTTCCCTTTATAATTCAGAGAGAAAAAAGATGACAGATGCAACATTTACTGCTACTACCAATTTCTGCTTTTTTTGGAGGTCAGCATCTTTAATAGAGGTAGCCATTTTAAACTCAATCAAAAATATGGAAATTATAATATTATATCTTTCAATAAGCAGATTTCTACTGAACTTCAAATAAAGTTCAGTAGAAATCTGCTTTCTACTGAACTTTAAAAAGTTCAGTAGAACACATTTCAGTCCATGTGTTCATGGACTGAAATGCTTGGAGTTATAGACTTGATCCATGTTATGAACAGGCAAAGAAAACTTACTGGAATAATGTATTGGTTTTGATTGCTAATATTAGTGAGCAAGTTGTAAACAACTAGAGATAAACCAGCCAGGCTTTGATTTGCCAACACCAATGTCTAATTTTATTAAAACTTGGAAGACCTGACCAGGATTTCCTGTAACTCTCCTCAGTCCTCTGTGGCACTTTCCAAGTGATTTCCATTTCCATAAAACCTTATCTTTGTTCAAGTCACAGAGAGATGGTTCATCTGAATCCCTATTAGCCATGTTAAAATTGTCTATGGAGAAAAAAAAATAACTCTACCTTTCCAATGCTGTCTCATACCAATCACCCACTTTGTATGTCTTTTGTATCATATTTTCAATCTGTTCCCTTTTTCTTACCTCATTTTGTTTGTGTTGTTATCTCTGTGCAGACATAATAAATAACTAGGGTCTAAGTAGTAATATGCATTGAGATAAATTAAAGAGGAAATCCACTACACCCTGCAGCTACAATTACTCCAGACTAATCTTATGTACAGCACAAAATACAAATAAAATCTAATCCTGGGCAGCAGGCCGGATGATAAATGGCAACTGATAAAAAATGCAAACAGAGCAATTTTGCTGCATGGACTTTTCTCTCTTGAAGCCACGAGTTATGTCTCGCAGATTCATTAAAGCCAATGTAAAAAAAAAAAAAAAAAAAAGCTCCACACATGTAATAGTTAACTGACAGTCTGGCAGATATTTGCATCACTTGCTTTTCTAGATTTGCAACAAAAACAAGATTAAAATAAGAAATGGATAGTAAATGTGCACTTTTCCAAAAGATAGTATTAAACAGATGCAATTTAATTAAAACAGTCAGCATTTAAGTTAATGATGAAGCTGATGAGTGCACCAAACAGCAACTGTATCTTCCAAAAAAATACACTACTAGACACAAACAGCCAAAGTATGACCCCTGGTGGCAAAACTATGGTATTGTTACTTCGGTTCTGTGAAACGTTGAACAGCCTAGAGATATTTTTCTTACCCAGTTAATGTCAATATTTCTAAATAACTCTATAAAAAAATACAAAATACTATAATAATAAACCAATTTCTTCGTTATCTTGGTTTGCATAGTGATGTGCCCCTTCGCAAACGTACCTCGAAATTACTTTTGGGGGGCAGTTTGGATTTCGGCCCATACTCTCCAGTGCAGCCGAGTAGGAGCCCACGTTTGGTTTCAGACCAGCTTCTTCCATCAGAATAAAGATACGACCGATCTGATTCAACATGCCCTGAAGAGAAGAGAACCACGATTATGTGTTTGAGAAAAACGTTTTTCTCGCTTTATGCTTGACAACACAAAAAAAGAAAGGAATAACACAGTATAAACATTTTTCTTATATCTGAAAGCCAGATATAAGAACTATCTTTTACACATAAAAGTGTAAAAAGATAGTTGGCTGAAACCTTAATATAAACACACTTGTGACTTTATAACAACTGTAATATGCTTTCAAAAATATTAATTCCCCCATGAATATTTTTTTTTTTTATTTTCCACAACCACCAATTGTAATTAAGTGTAATTTATCAGACCATTTATGTATTTATTAGACCAACACATATTACTACATCACTGTAAAGTCTAATGAAAATGGTCAAATGCTTTTAAAATGTTGTCCAAGTAAAAATCTAAAAATGTGGCATAGGTTTGGATCCATCGTCCTGTACTCTGGTAGTCGTAAATAAACTCCAGTGTAAACAATAATTTTCAATGTAGAGATTTAACTAGTGGAATTTAATGAACAGTCAGCAACACATCAAGGATGCAACCTTGCAACCTTTCAGAAGAGTTAGGCTACAAAACAACATGGACTTTGAACATCTCACAGAAAATTGTTCAACCTATAATTTGGAAATGGAAAAAAATATATGAATATAAATAGGAAATGGTCAAGAAAAGTGGTGAAACCAGTAATATTTTTCCTTCCACTTAACATCTACACTCTATTTTGTGCAAGTCTCATTATATAAAATCCAAATAAAACCTGTAGAACTTTGCTGTTGTCAAGGAAACTGCAGCATATTGACCCTCTAAAATGGGACGTGGGACACTTACCTTTTTGGACCACACCCTCATCATAATGTTGTAAACATCTGTGGTAAGATGTTTACGTCGACTCATAACTCTGTGCTGACTGACCAAGAAACTTTGCGCGCGCTCAATGTCCCCAATAAACACGCACGCCTCCAGGTAGGAGCGGATGCTGAGCTGGATGTCCCCGCATGAACTTCCTGTGCTGCTCTCCTGGAAGCTCTCCGTCGTACTCAAATATATGTGTTGCTGTACTTGCTCATCAAGTCTTTTTTCAAGCTCCTCAATCTTAGCCAGGTCTCCGTCCTTTGGTTTTTTTGTTGCGTCCTTGTCAGAAACTTTACTTTTTGAGTCTCTCCGCTTCTGGTTGGATAATTTAAGTGCCTCGGCTGCTTTTGATGAGGTGGCGGCTGTTACTGCGGCTGCTGAAGAAACCGAGGAGCGGATTTCATCTGACAGCTTCGTGCCACCTCTTCTCTTCTTTGCGGCAGAAGATATAGTTTTATGTGTTGTACCTGTGGACATTAAGCTACTTTTGCTAGCTTTGGATTTCCCCGGGAGCTTTTCTTTAGCATTTCTCTGTACTTTCTGCTGGAGGATCTGCTGATACTTAAGTTTATTTTTGTTCTCCTCAGATAATTTTTTCATCCAGCGGCTCGGCTGAGACTTGGCGGCCCCTTTTGTAACCATCTGCCCAGACTTAGGAATGTCGCTTTTGTCTTTAGAGGATCCTTTGACAGTCTTTCCAGATGAAACACCTCCCCCAAAAGAAGGAGATTTAAGAAACTGGACTTTTGCATGTTGGACATCTAAAACGACGTCAGATTGGAGTTGCTGGATCCTGGCCTCAAGGACTATGAATAGGAAAGGGAAGGGAAATATCACATTATATTGAAAAGATGCAAAACACAACACAACTTCAGAAGGAAACTTAAAATATGGTTTGCTACTTGTCTGGTAAAACATGTATCAAAACTGGAGTTTACAACATGCGTTTGTGTGCATAAGTCCTCTAAAAACCGATTCTCCAATTTTAGTGTGTGAATTAAAAATGATAACTGCAATCTAAGTCAACGTACCGTCTAACAACTGAGACTGTTCATGCACACGTTTCTTTGCATCCTCTGATTTCGGGATTACAGATGAAATATTTCTTCTTTGTAGGTACAAAGGTGTTTCTGGAAAAAAACAAAACAAAAAAACAAACAGTCTGGTTCATCTGTCCAACATAAACATGCTTCCAATTCTCAAAAATTAACATTTTGTCTTTCTCTCTTGATCTCAAGTAGATATTCGAAAAACATCCATTTGCAAATTATCTTTCTCAATCTTCTCGCTCTTTTCCATTTTCATAATGTCACCACGACTCTCATTGAGCTTTTCATCTAGTCAGTAATATGCATATAAAATATGCAACCACAGGCACAATTCAACTGAGAGAGTATACTTGATACTGTATCCGTGCACGTCATTGAGGTTGCAATACTGCTTAACTATTATACTGACACTGAAACTCTAAGGTTGCATGTATGTTTTAAATAAATAAATTCAAAATATCCCGCAGTGACGTATAAAAGAGAAAACCTCGTGCCGTAAACATGACGGGGATCTGGAACTTCAGCCTCTGGCTTTTAAACCATCAACCATCAAGATACAGCAGTAGAAGCAAACCTCGAGAACAATAGTTGGTGATTAACTTTGTGTATTCGTTTGGAAACATGTGATTTTATCAATTTGTTCGCCTACATCAAGGTAAGGCTAACAAAGCTACTCAATGAAGGACAGATAATTGAGGTTTTGAGCAAAACCAGAGTATTAGTGGAATGAAAGCCAGAAAGTATTTTCAGGGATAAGACGTGGAGACATGAGTAAACTTTTCATGAAGGATAAACTGAGTTCCCTTCTGCGGCTTACCTAATATCCGTCTGACTGCGGCGCTTCTCACCGAGACGCACAGCTGGCAGCGCTCCGCTAAACACCTGCGAACGTCCGCTAAACTGCGCCGACCGAGGCATTTGGCGAGAGAGCACGCTTGGAGAAGAGACATGTTGACATGTACCAGCCGCGTTACTCCAAGAGCACTACGCCGCCATATTGGAATAGACTTAGCTAATCGGCAGCCGAGATGTTGTCCCGTTCGTCAGGCCTGAAGAGAGGAGTTCAGATAACATCGAACAGCGACTCTAGGAATATGGAGGAAGATGTGTAGCTGAAACACACCTCCATAGAGGAGTCGTCGATGCTTTTCTTTGCAAAGGTTCTATTTAGGAATTAACAAGACAGCAGATTGTCTAAAACAGTGGCCCCACTTTCAACAACAAATGCAACATAACAAATACAAGTTATTTATTATAGTAATAATAGTAATTTTTACTAGTATTACTCACATTTTGTTGATCCAGTTGATGATTACTGTTGCTGCTGCTAGAAATATATTAATAATTATTATTATTACTATTAGTCGTTGTGTCAGTACAAGTAGTGATATAAATTAATTATTTCATATAGCTGCAATATTCTCAGGAGCAATAATGCGGTGGCCCACACACTACATCATGAATACAAAGGGCCTCTAACATTTATCAACTTGTCAATCTTTCATTGCTACGAGTAAAACTTAACTAGGTTCCCAATACTTTAAATATTTGGTGTCACGTGTGCACACTCATCGCTTTCAAATAAAACTTACGTTTGACCTGCAGATGGCAGTGTCCACATTCATTTGAACTGGCCGGAGGATGAATCTGTCGTAAAGGTATGACAAATTTCATGCATTGTTTGAATTTGTTTAATTAACTCATGTGTAAGACATGTATGTATATGGAAATATACACAGAGTGCATTGACGTGCACATCAAACATATTCATTTGCTTGGTTAAAGCAAAAGTTTCCAACCTTTTATGAGCCTGAGTTTTGGGTTAGGTTTTACAAACAGTTCCTGGATAAATCAGTGACAGTGGTGGTCTAATTTGGTCTTTTTTTTTTTTTTTAAGGCGCTGTATTTTATCTGTCATAATCATAGCACAAATATGCTTTAAAAGTACGGTATCTGAAGAAGACCTCAAGACCCTCTACTTATTGATTGGCCAAGCAGATACCATGAAAACATTGTTTATTTTTTTTATCATAGCAATGACTACGCTTTGATTGGAAGGTAATACAGTAGTTGCCACAGTTTTGATTTTGATTCATTTTAATTTTGATTTTGATTCATTTTGTAAAATGTTTTATTATTGTTCATGTTAAATACTAGATGAATCTTACAGTGCCTGATGTCTTCTTCTGAAGACAGAAACATCTTTTTAACCCTGTTAAAGAACTAACTTTAAGTGTGAACTATCACTACAAAGGTAACAAAAGTTGTAGGTAATACAGGAAAGAGTACTTGTCGCAACCTGTTGAAGTGTATTGCCTCCTTTCACCCTGTGACTTTTAAAGTCACAACCCAAAAAAGTTAAAATCAAGTGTGACTCTAGTTCAAATTGAGAGTATAACTGTATTATGTTGTTCACATCCTGAACACTTTCTGACCTCCAGCAGCACCAGCCTTCCCTTCACATGCACTCATAAAACCCACTTTAGTAAGCCTTTGTGTGTCAGCAGACGGGAGGTTAGCACAAGCACTACTTGACAGAGAAGGGGAGAGACAAGGGAAGGCGGTGGTAGCTGGGAGGGGTGCAGTGGAGAAGGAAATGAGGTCCGGACAGAACATCTTTTCTCAGCGGAGGCAGTGGCTGGAAGCACAGCAGTGGGTGTCTGTTCTTGAGCTGTAGGTGAGGATCAGGAGGTGTTTGTTGCCACAGTTCACAAGCAGGGCCCCCTGACAGCTTCGTTTGATGTGGTGGGCCCCTGTCGACGGCTGGCTCTTTGCGCCGACGTGACAGTCATTGCCTGGTGAGTGACTGTCAATGCCCCTACCAACAAAAGAGAAGACAGGCTTTCATTGGGCCTGATAATACCCAGGCCACGATGAGGCCGCCGTTCTCACGTACTTTGATCATGGGGATTCTTTTGCACACCTTTGTAGGGGCTGCCTATTTGTTTAACAGATGGAGAGTAGGGTGTTGTTGAAACAGCTTCACCTGGCCAGGGAGATATTATGGAGATGCTTCTCTGTGAGATTTGTTCACAGCTAAAATGCCTTCTGACATTAGTCTGTCAGTTTGTCTGAACCTGCTGAGTGTACATGCGGAGGTGAACCGATTACCCCTGGTGATGATGTACTGAATAAATTAATGCTTTGTTGATGTAACAGACTCGCAGTAAAACGTTTAGAAATATCTCCTTTTTTTGTTTTTAATAAAATCTGTTTGTAACCCAGCTGTCAATCCATTGCACAACCTGATTTTGCACTGAATCTTGTCCTGTGGAAACTCACAAGAGCGGAGAACAGAGAAAGATAAATTGATAGAGATCTTTGACCATCACTCTTTATAAAATGTCTCTGTTTCTCAACTGATAGGTCCATGATGGAAGACCTGGTGAATTGTTTCTGTATTGATTTGGCCATACATTTTAAATAATTTTGCTGCTCAAAGAGGGCTGCACAGTGGCGCAGTTGGTAGCACTGTTGCCTTGCAGCAAGAAGGTCCTGGGTTCGATTCCCGACCCGGTGTCTTTCTGCACGGAGTTTGCATGTTCTCCCTGTGCATGCGTGGGTTTTCTCCGGGTACTCCGGCTTCCTCCCACAGTCCAAAAACATGACTGTCAGGTTAATTGGTCTCTCCTAGGTGTGAGTGTGTGTGTGCATGGTTATTTATCCCGTCTGTCTCTGTGTTGCCCTGCGACAGACTGGCGACGTGTCCAGGGTGTACCCCGCCTCTCGCTCGAAACAGCTGGAGATAGACACCAGAACCTCCCAACCCCATTAGGGACAAGGGTGAACAGAAAGGGTTAAAAATCTAATCTACAATCACAGATCCAACACTATACTTAACAGAGGATGTGAGGTGGTTTTTATAAACTCATAATTTGTTGTACACCTAACCCAAGGTGAATGGTATTTTTTTTTTCTTCCCTTACCATTCTGGTTGCATAAAATTAAATTATTATTATTATTATTTTTTTTTAAAAAGCCTTGTTAGATTTATTTTAAGTGCATTGTTATGTGTACCAGCAAAAGAAATGATAACTTACTTGGCTGCCACAGATTTGCATTTTATGGTCGTTTACAATGAATGAGTCATGTAATCATATGATGGGCAAGACCAACTCAAAGGGCAGCTAGTGTGAGCTGCTGTTAACAATGTTGACTTTATTCGCGGAGTGAAAAAATGCCAAGTCAGCATTTTTACATAGTTCACCCAACAACCTGCCCTGTCTGTCTGCTTCCTGGTGCTTTATATAGACTAGATTATCTGTCCACACAGGTGTAAATTGTTTTTCATCTCTTTCTATCAGATGCTTGGACCTTTGCTTGTTATCTTGCTAAAACCTGCACTACATCTCTCAGAACTTCTTTAGCATCTGAAAGATAATTCGCTTATCACAATGCTGCTAACAATGAACAATGATTGTGAAGCAGGACATGCAAATGTCGTCAGTAGGTCCAAACTGTGGTGGTCTTGTTAGTTCCTTCAACTACATCCGTTTGTTTAGCAGCCAACCACAACTAGAGATATCTATCACACCTGTGCTTTGGTTTGAACTGATCTACCTGCCATTGTTAAGATCAGAAAAAAATAACTGCATAATCACTGACTTTACATAGAATAGACTGTTTCTTGAATTATATGACTTTAGTATAGTGTCTACATAGGCACTTGCCTTGAACAATGTATGTATGTATGAAAAGTATTTTTCTGAAAAAGGAAAGTTTTTGTTAAAAACTGGTGAGATCCAGGTAGCTACGTTAAAAGGCAGCAGTCCAAGGGTACAAAGTTAGAAAAACAGCAAGAGAAAAAGCAAGACAAGCATTTAGCAGGAACAGAAAACAATTAATAATAGGGAGCTTTTACTGAGGGATTGTCCGTGCTAGGAAGGAGGTCAGGTTTCAGATCCTTTTGAAGACTTTGATGGTACAAAACAGGCCTCATTATAGAGATATTATCTCTATTCAGATACTTACAGAGCTGCTTCGATCCCTGCTGGGAAAGATTAGGTTCCTCGACTCGAGAACATCCTCCTTAGGGTGCCTGGCTCTCTGCGTGCCTTTCTCTGTTCACGACACACCCACATTACACAAGTCAACACAAATCAGTTCAAAGCAGCAAAGCTCAACAAAACTCACTTGATACAGATTTATCATATTCCAATTATTCTTGTAAGAGTGGAAAAAAGAGTCAAAAGGTTAGTCAATTAACCAGATATTACTAACAAACCTATATTTATGTTGTCCGATGTAAGACCATTGTCCACAAAACTAAAATTTGTCTGGGTTTTAAAATATTTTGGACAGTATATAATATTTAACCTTTCATTTATTGTGTTGGTATTTGTGTTGCTTTAAGAATCAATAGTCATTCAGTTCAGTCCAGTTTACTGGGGCCTCCACAACTATTTGCACCTCCTGTAAAGAGATATGTTCTTGAGTGGATAGCTTTGGTAGAGGATTCAACATGGTAGCAATTGACCTGTAAGTCACGTAGCTGCATGCTCATAAATCTCAAAAGATTATTCAATCTTAAGAGATATGGATTTTTTTTTCTCCTTTCAATATACGGCACTTGCTTTTGTGTTATAAACTAAAGATTGACATACATTTCTTACAGATTGCAAATGTGCACTTTAGGTGACAGTTATGAGCCACATGTCTTGATCACAAAAGTAAATGAAAGGCTGTTATTTACAACATCAAAGCATAGCACTGTAAAACAGCAGGATGTTGCATGTGAAGACATTGAGAGAAAAGGGACACATAAGACACTTGTCTATGGTCTGGCACTGAGCTCAGAGCCCAAACATTTGCTTCTAAGACACCACAATGCAATCTGCTGCCACATCTGACATTCACATGAGGCCCAAACTTCATTGATGACCTCAGAAAGTTCTTCATTTTTAAAAAAAGATTTTAAGTACATAGAAGGATATATGATTTTAATTACAACAAACTTTTATCAAAGAAACAACTGTCTTCCTTAGCTCAATTTCCCTCTGTTTCTCTTGTTCCGACTCTATGTGTCATTTTTCTACAATTACCATTTTTACAATTAAAGCATAAAGCAACAAGGGATTTTACACCTTTTAAATCTTTTTTATTATTAAAATGTTTTAAACACACCATGCAGAACTGTGGGACATATAGAAGGTCAGATATTTAAATTTTCCGCTTGATAAATGTTGATGGACATTTGTTCTCAATGCAAAACTTACATTATGGCAAAAATGGCAACAAGTATATTCACTTTTGAAAAACAGAATATTATTTCCAGTTGGAATAGGTGGCACCAAGCTAACCAACAAACTTGGTTTACCAGGCTAACCAATAAAATTGAGCACTTTTGAAATATCCAGGCTAGACAAGATGTTGTTTGTCAATTGGATCATGATAATATGGAGATGAGTTTCATTCAAAATTCAAAAAACTTGTGCATAAATGGCCTTGAAAGATTACATCAAGCACTACCTGATATATTTATGTTGATGTTGTCCTATTATATGAAGTGACTGAAGTTATAGCTGTCTGAAATATACACCATGTTTATGAAGTCATGCTGTCATAATTTGAGCTTGAGATCATAAACTAATTTTTGGAACATTCTCATTTGGGAGCATCAAGTCATTCAGGTTCTAAAGCAAGCTCAGACAATTTGACTTCAGTATGATGGTCTTTTTCTGAAATTCTGAGTTTGTTTTATGTCAGATGTGATGGAACATGTGAAGTTTTGATAATCGTCCAGATGTTTTTTTGTTTTTTTTTCTGAATGTGAAATATGGATTCTTAGTATTTGTGTTATTTTTGGTTTGCAGGGTTTGGGGCCTTGAGGCTCCAATTATTGCTTAATTTATGTCTTGTTGAATCATGAACACTAACCTTGTGGGTAGGTCATTGATAAGCTATTATAGTATTTTCAATAGGCTCTCTAATACTGATTAATGTTTTCTCAATTTGTAGATTATTGTTTATTGGCAATAAACAATAAACTATATTGTTTATGACAATATAGTTTGTTTATGACAATATAATTTGTCATAAACCCTTAAAATTGCTTTGTATTCCTTTCCAGAGTGACTGATGTCAATGATTCTCTTTATTACCTTGAATTTCTTTTTATCAGGACAAAATGTCTTGTTTTACGAGATATTCTAGCATTCCTTTCTCTGTCGACAGGTTGTATTTACCAGAATTTTTAAAAAAGCATCTTATCAAGTCAGTTCATTGGGTCCCCAAGAAACACACCATCACAGGGTTAAATGACTAGAGCCCTATCACCCTTACGCCTGTGGTCATGAAATCCTTTGAGCGACTGGTGTTGAAAAGTTTGAAGGACATCACAGACAAAGACACAGACACAAAGAGTTAACAGACAATGCAGTCATTTTGGGACCGCACTTTGTCCCGCAAACAGCATCCTGTTTGTGATCTTCAGCTCAGCCTTTAGCACCATCAACCCAGTCGTTATCCACCAGAAGCTAACCTTGCTAACAGGATCAAGGTTCACCTATCAGTGGCTCACCAGTTTCCGGAGTGACCTTCTTCAGCACAGAAGCACCATCAGCACCACTGCCCCTCCAGGCGTGTTCTCTCCTCATTCTCTGTACACAAATAATAGCACTTCATCTCAGCGTGAAACTCCTGAATTTTGAAGATGACATCACTGTTATTGGTCTAATACAGTAATGACTCTCAATAAGGACAAAAGGTGGATCTGCAGGTCCAATGTTGAGGTGAAAACCGCTTAGAGGTTAAACACATTCAGGTCTGCGGAAGTGGTTAAAATGCTTAAACAGTATGAAGCTGCTTTCACACTTTCTAAGTATGAAATTCTCAAAAGCACTTCTAGTGCTGGACAAACAGGACCCAAAAGTGGTACTTGCAAGTCAAGCAAGCCCCCCTCTAAAGAAAAGATGATTTATAAAGCTCACAAATGAATTTTTGCAGCTCTTGTTTTGTTTTTCTACGTTTTCTTGAAAGATAGCATAAGGCTTAACAGGATTAAACAGGCTGGCCGTACATCACTGCCTCAACCTAATCAGGATTATTAAACAGGTTGTAAAAAACAGACAAGAGTGTGGGAAGTCACAAAAAATGTGCTTTTCATTTCCATCCCGCTCTGCTAAATTGAATGGTAAAGATCAGAGGGGGTGTTTCATTGAAATATTAACACAGGTGATCAAAACGTCTCTCTGGCATTCTCTGGAATAGCTCTGCTAACACTTCTTCAACCTGCAACAGGGAACCTGCTCTGTGTTTCTGACTGCTTGATGATTTAAACCAGAAGCCGTGAAAAAAAAAAAAAAGCAAAGCCTTCCCTTAATTTGTCCCATATGCCTAAAGAGAAGAAATGAGCATGAAGGTGTCAAAAAAGCTGCCTCCTAGCTGGCTTGGGCTCTGTTTGAGACAGTAATGGAGATGATTTGCTACAAAATACTTCACATCAAGGGGACACAACGGAGGTCATGAGATGGAACTGAGGTTTTCTAAGTTTTTCCAGGTGTTTGTGACCATGAAAGGTCAAAAATACGTGTTTCTCACACAGTGAACTCCTCTGAGAGGAGGCTACTGAAAGGGGACGATACTTGGTTCAAACTTTCTCATTTGTATGAAATTGCAATGAATGGGCGCAGTGGCCTCCATCCCCCACCCCTTCTCCTTTCAACCCCCTAGACGCTGGCCCTGCCCAGGATAAAATTCACGACGGCTCAGTCAGTGCCGGCACAGGGGAGATGGCTGACTGACTGCACACAGCAGCGCATGAGGCCGGTAGCTTACTGCTTCGCTGCCCTATGCTAGCTCTCACACACACTCACTGGCTTCTGCTCACCCTGACACACACACACACTTTCCTCCCTCTTTCACTGTTGCAGACTCACACTGGTTCGTTCCCTCCCATACTTGCTGCCTCTCTATTTCCCTCAGTATCATACACACACACACACGCACATGGGAGCACACACACACAGAGTCAGTCACCGGCAACTCTCATTCAACTCTCTCTCAGCCACGGGTCAGCAGCTCAGACAGGCAACTTGTTTCTATCCAGCTGGAAAGAGCAGAGCAGCGCAAGGTGCACACACACATGCACACGCATAAAGATATACACTCATCCATTTGGACTAAACTCAAGAATTACACTCATGTTTATCCTTAAACATCCTTGGACTGTATCTACAGACCACTGAAGAAGACTTCAGTTTAGGGAGGCACCAGAAGGATCAGAATCAAAGATGGACTTGAGAGAGTGGACTTCATGTCAGGAGCTGAACGCGTGATTTCAAAGCTGAAGATGACAACCAGAGAGACTTGCTTTCAACCCAAAGTGGAGATTGACTATCAGTGACATCCAGAGGATCTGTTGTGATTACCATTCCCCTCCCTTCGCTGTCCAGGACTCCCACCCTCCACACTGACATCTCTTGATCACCAGCATGCCTACAGCTTGCACAAGGTGCACCTTGGGAGCCTAACCCACCATGTGCAGATGGATGACATCCGCAGCTCATCTTTGCCCTGAACTTACCCTCAGAAAAGCTACCACTGCCTCCTCCACTGGGACTTTCATCCCCCTGCCCAGTGCATCCTCCTTTGCCCTGGTATGCCTCACCCTGCTCTTGGTCACCGCTGGCAGCGGAGCCTGTCCTCCTCGAGCAGGGCATGAACCCCTTCAGGGGCTGGGGAGTGGCACCAACTGTTCATGGACTTTGGAAAGGCACACTCGTAGTTACAATCACCTGGAAGGTGACGTCAGACTGCGCCGGCTTTATTCTGCCAACAAGTTCTTCCTCTGCATTGACAAAACAGGAAAAGTGGATGGCACCAGGCGGAAAAACTATGCCGACAGTAAGTAGCTTCTGAAATTAGTGTCAGTGCACCCTATGACATCCCTGCTTTTATGGCTGAACTTTGTGATCGATTTTATAGTTCATGGGAATCTCCAAAGGTTATATTACCAGTGAACTATTTATGTGTGTTTACAGCAGGGGAGAGGCGTTGCTAAGTGAGAAGGGAATACCCTTGTGTGGAAATGGACTAATGGGAGAGCAGACACTGAGGAAAGACATTGAGCATCAGTTGGTGTTGTGCAATAGGGCTGGAAAAAAAGTCTCAGTGTTACTGGCAATTAACTTGTCAGAAGTGTGGTGAAAGTGCATCAGGTCTTAAGTAAGCAGGTTTAAACCACAGCATAGTTTTTGAGAACTATAACCCAGATTAGATTTGTAAATTACAAGTTATCCTCTTGGAAACGTCCTAATTTGTACATGTAGGTAGGCTTTTTCATAAACTTCTTCACCTCATAGTTGTAAATACTGCAAGTCATCAAACTGAATGTGCAGTTAAGTTGCAACTTAAAAAAATATGCTATGGTTACAGGTAAGTGTACGGCTTCACCAGTGTGCACTCTCTTGCCATTTTGTCTGTTGCTTCATTGCATCTATAAACCATGTATAAACATGCCATTCCATCCAGGTATGTTGACAGACAGACAGACAGACAGAGCTAAATAATAAAAAAACAGAAGTTGCAATAGACTTTTTTCTTATTTTCTGTCATTTTGACATAGTCTATTTCCACACTATGCCATCACACATCAAGCAGCTGAATACATGTAACTTTTTCTCCACGGTGACAAAAATCACTGACTGTGGCCTCAGTAATTACATGTAAACAATAAATTAAATGATTGCACTTAAATTATGAATGATTAACCTGCTTTTACCTGAACACCCAGTCTCAAAAACTTCCTTTTGGTTTACTTGGATCTCCACTTTGCACTCTGTTATAGGCAATCAAATGTTTCAAGTAGGATTGCTGCAGAGGTTAGTGTCATGAGGTTTTGGACTTTTCCTTGAACAGATGATTTCATAAGGCTGTTTTGTTGTTGCTCTGGAGGCTGAATCCATGCTCTGCTGTCAGACTGGAGACTGGAATTACAAGCACCACTTCAGCTAACATTTTGAAATCAGGGAACATATCTCCAATTGAAATGATCAGAAGTCAGCAGTGATCTCTGGTTTCCTGATCCTGCAAATACTCGCTTCAGTGAGAGGAAATCTTGAAGCATGCATTCCATCTACACCAGGGGTTCAGCTGGTCTGTGACATGCAGTGGTCACAGCCGTGCTCCAAAACATCCATAACTGTCAGCTTCTGGTTAGCCAGATACATTGAGTATGGTATACAGGCCAGAGGGGATGTTCAGATACTTGGCTGGAAATCGGTTTTGTGATTCAAATATATTTATTGTTTTCAACAACAAGCTATTGTCAACAGAGCAACAGAGGCATCAGAACCATCAACATACATTTACATACAGCATATTGATCAGTCAGCTAAATCCAGTCAATGTAGATGAATGTTTACAGTGCTCGGGCCTGGGAGTTACCTCTGCTATGCACTCGGTGTGCAAAGTGGAAAATGTATGCATGACTGCACCAAGTGGTCAGGAGTGCATATTGCAATCTGTCAAACAATGTGATTTCAATGTCACCATTTAAAAAATGGTCAAAGGCAAAACAATATTAACTTGACCCCTGATCTTACGCATACTTTAATATGAATACAAATTGCTTCAGAAAAGCAATGTGCTACACCCTGTTTCCATTTATTGCAATTCAATTTTTTATATAAACCAGTTGAGTCTTACTAAATCTAACAGGTAATTACCCCTGATTAACCTGATCTGTTGAACTCACATAATTGGATGATTGGTTTGTAGAAAACTGGTTAAGAACATTGGATGTATTATCGTACCAAATGCCCCTTGTGGTGGTATGACTTGTTCAAAAGATCCGGTCAATGACCGTCTCCCAGAGATTATTTAAATCTAAAAAAAGTGAAACTGGCCAGGATCTAACAACTCCTTTATTTGGTACAGACTGACTCAAGGACAAGTAAGCCCTTTTATTCATCTAATATGTGTGGAAGGCTGGAGTACAATCTCCAGAACATGGCTCCAGCCTCTTTTCTCCATTGCTGGTCTGTAACCCCATTTAGCATCTTCGCATTACTGTTTTGCCACTTCCTTTTCCTGGTGTTTGCAAACTGGTGTGCAATAAACTGTGCACACCAGTTTATTTAACCTGGTGTGTTTGATGAAATATATGGAAAGTTTATTGTATAACTTAATATAAATTTTATATTAGTCTCGGAAGACTTTATATAAAACGCTGCTTGGAGTATTTGTAGCACTGATTCTCCGATACTCCAAGATATCTTATGGATATCTTATTATCCATAGGAAAATATGGATAATATTCCATATTTCCATAGAGGTAGATATGGAAGATAATTACCTCTGATCACGCCAAAGCACTCTGAGTGTCCTTTCTGAAAGATAATATTTATAGGAGTCAAATGATAAGTGGATAATATAAATATTATATGAACCATTTATTGTCAAAGCTGTTCAAAACTTTCCTCCTTTGTACCAGAAAAAAAATCAAAAGTGCAAAAGTAGTAAATAGCAACTACAAGCAACCGTCCACAGTGCATCCTATAGTTTATCAACTTTTCCAAGGAGCTTGATTATGCAAGAAGCTGTTTCTCAGTAGACAGCCCATCAATGAATGTCTGTTAAAAGCTGGACAAAGCCAGATGAACTAAAGCTGGCCATGATCTGACCTCCCTCTCCATTAGTCATTGGCTGACCGAATGACTGGGTAGTCTTCGGAGAGACATTTTTTGCCTTTGACGGTAATATTTATGTATTTGGTAGTCATTACCTTTATATACAAGTAGGTGAGTCAGACTTTTTTCCATTCAGCTACTGGGGGAAGAGCAGCTGCTGGGTCGAGCTGACGGGCCAGAGAGTCTGCTTCCACTGTTTCACCGAGCAGACTGGCAAAGACTTGTTAATCTGTCAGGAACAGTCACCTGGCAAAGTCTTTAAAATCCACTAGTAATTGCATAAACTCAAACTGAGATTAATTACCCATGTCTTAATTCTGGACCAGGTTGTGACATTACTCTTTCGTCAAAGGCGACTTATGTCAGCTACCGTAGGAAATAATTCCACCTAACTATTAAACAAATTTCAAACTAAACACATTTCGGGAGAACTGTGGGCTGAACAAACAAGGAAATTTGTCAGATTTAAGAGCGAATAAGAAAAGCGGTTGAGATTTTGAAACGTACGGTTTTTCTTCCAAAAATCATTTACACCAACGATGTTGACGTTCCTGAAGTCAGCATGAACTCTTGTCTGTTAACATGTTTCCTTATATTCCTCCTCCATTATCCTTTCCTTTACTGGAAAAAACAGATTTTTCTGTGCTCACACAGAGTTAAGGGATGTTGTAGCACCCTGAGCTGAGCACACTGCCAAACAAATGATTATGAAGGCTTTGCTTGAAATGTACCAAAATGGAACTTGGAGTTAGTCTGTGGTTGTGCATCTCTATGAGATCTGGTTTAAGACAGATAGGGAGGTTTGCAAATTCAGTAGAGATTGCAGTGTCACTGCTTTGAAGTCTTTAGCTTGCTCTCACACTCTTGTCGACACCGCTACATTACCGTCTCACCTCCATCCCACTCAGTTTTTCCAGCTCAGACTCCCAGTACCCTCTCAGGTGCAAAAACAGTTGGAATTAGTCGACAGGCTCTTTGCTAATTGAGGGTGGAAAATATTGTATCAATCCCTGTGGAGCAGTTGCATGGAACAGCTGAGGGAAGAGACGAGAGGGAAGAAAGGCTGACTTGGATGGAGGGATTATAGACTTGGACACAGTTGAAGGGAAATGCAAAACTTGTTTGGCACAGGAGCGTGCTTTTGTGCAATGCTCTTCAGTTTGACTCCAGCAGAAGTTGTATGCATGATTGTATGAGTTTTTTTAAGTAAGCAGTTTGATAGTCTTTCAAAGAAACCCCCTCAAAGCAGGGACAGAGGGGAGCCTGGAAACCCTTCTTGCGAAGTGATGACATTTCAGCACCGTCGCAAAAAAATAAAAAACTAAATCCTGGAGAGGACAGGCTAACATTTGTAAAATCTCTAAAGTGTTCCAAGAAAAATGTTCTGCCTTGAGAGCACACATGTGGAAATGTACACAATCACACACTGGGACACAAACACTAACTCCTCAGATAGCCATTTCTGAAGTTTGTTATCAGAATCAGGCCAGTTGTAAACTATTTTATGGTAAAGTGTTTGTTAATAAAACCAAATAGATAAAAACCTAGAAGGACTAAGCATAGATCATAGTCCGTATGATTACAAACCACTTTATTGTACAAGTTACTATAAATAGATTTTCAGAGCACAAAAGTACAGTTGTTTTAGGTGCCAAAAGGGAGGACTTCAACATGTTTTCTTTTTAACCTATGTCTAAGACGAAAATGGGGAAAAACACACCCAAGTGTTTAGAAAAGCAGCAGAGGCAGGTACACATCATATCCTGTCCAGGGTCATCGGTCACCGGCTGCTAATTAGACTGAGCTGCAACACAACAGCTGCACTGGCACGCCCAGCGACTGCTTCATGATCAATTACAACAGTGAATGCTGAGTCAAGTTTCCCTGACAGATGAAATTGTGTATTTCAAACTAAGGCTTGTTTTTACCCATTCTTTTCTTCTGTTTCGTTTCATGACTCTTTTTCTGGTGGGTCGCTCTCTTTGCTTCATGTTTTTAAAATCCCATTTGAAAATATGGCGTGTTGTATTTGGGTGTGTAAGGCTAGTTATATCAAAAGAAATAAGGTCATTCATCCAGGGCCGGCCCAACGTACGATCAGCAGTTGCAGCTGCTTGATCCAGTCAACTGGAATGGTGGCTCCATGAACTTAAATCCATATGGTGCCACATTCAGAAGTTTGAATTATTATGTACAGGAGACGCAATAGATATTGAGAAAATTGATATTTGCCTTAGTTTAAATATTGCTGATGGGGTCACGGGCATGAAATTCACACCACATGATTTCAGCAACTCAAGTAATTCTCACATACAAAGAAATCAATGCATTTCATCTCACAAATAAAGTTATAGGCTGCAGGTGTACAGGTTTAAAACACACTTGCAGAAATTTCTTTAAAAGTTTACGGAATAACCTTTCTTGTTAATGACATATTCACAATGTTTCCCATTTGGAGAAACTAGTCCTGTCCATTGCTCAGTTGTGATTTTGAATCATTCTTCTGCACGGCTCTCTGTCAGTGCTCCTCGGCCCTTTAACAACTCTTTCAATTCTTATGACTGTATTTCATATTTCTATCTGAAATCTTATGAGAGACGTCTGGTCTTTGCTGCTTTACAGAAAAATTTATTCTTTCCACTGTCAGATTTTTTTCTCCAGCAACAAAAGTTTATAAACGCAGCACCAATCACTGTCATTAGCATATTTTGCAACGGTAACTATTTACTTGTGAATAAATCTTTGTGCAATGTTTTTCCAGTGAGAGAAATTTAATCGGCTTCTGATATTGAAGCAGACATTTTTTTATTCTATTTAAAGAAAAATTTTGCTGTTGTCTTAACTTTCTACGCTTTTTTTTCACATAATGTCCTGAATGCATACTTCCTGTTTTGTTTCAGTTCTTTAAATATGCTTAATTTTTTGTGACAAATCCATTTTAAATTCTTTCTGGTTTATGTTGTACGATGATTTTAACATCTATATAACCTCTAAATTATTGTTTAACCTTATGAAAGCTGTACATAAAACTGTAGGAATTTAAATCCTTATAAATGAAATGATGAATTCTGCCCAGGGCCTCATTGAACTTTGGACCAGCCCTGCAGCCCCCATAAAAGAGAAGTCATCATGGAATTACTTGAGCTCTCTTCTGTCTCTGCAGCTGCTACTTTCACAGCTGGGGTGTGTTGTATTTACTGACTTTCTCGTGATGTGCAACGTGTTCCTTTTTGAAGCACCAGTTTTCCGAGTTCGAGAGCATGTTTGACTTGGAACAAAACCCAAAGGAAAAACCACCGTCGCTCTGAAATATGTTGTGGAAATGTTTCAAGCCTGTTGTCGGTGGGGGGAAGCTGTCCATCAAAAAGAGGAGAAGCTAATGTGAATCTGAGCCTCATTAAAGAAGGGAGGAGTTTCACAAACACATCGCTTTGCTCCACTTTATCTCAGAGGAGTCAGAAAGTAAAGAATTGAATTAAATCTTGAAAGAAAGAGAAAAAAATGTTGATTATCATTATTAAATTTTAGTTTTCCTTGCACAGGGTACAAGCAGGAGAGCATAATTCATTCTAATGAAGTTTTGGTTCTGTGTCCTTCAGATTTTACAAGGGAAAATTCAACTTACTCTTAACACCTTTAAGTGTATCTTGTTCAGACCCCTCCTTTCATCTTTGCAAGATTCTCAAAAGATAATAAATCTGAGTTAAAAATGAATTATACAATATAAACAACAATTATCCCAACAACAAAATGCCTTTTTTTATCATAACATAAAATTATTTTTTAAATTTGTGGTCACCAGCCCATGCCCACCACTTTGTATCATGATCGCACATATTGTCCCTTACATTACTGACTGCACTTTGAAAGTGATGCATTCATGTAGCAAAGCAACCTGTAGAACATCATATCTGTTCTGCACTGCCTAACATTTTTTTGGGTGCAGTGAAGTTTACTCTGCGCTGGCCTCTCATCAGCCATAGCTTAATGTTAATTCTGGTGAAGCTCTGCGGATCAAGTACAACAGTCCCGGAGCTAAGGAGGGAAGCATCTGGCTGAAAAAAAGTGCTTTGGTTTGTTGAGTCAAGAGAATATACATGCTAATGAGGCTAGTTGGAGGACGAGGCATGCTCTGTTATGCATTGAGGTGGAAATTAAAGGCTAGAAGAGTGTTGGAGTGTTTCCCGTTGCTCATTAGTCATTAAGATTCTCCTCTGGGTTGTTTCAACTGTGATGGCATTTTTGTAAAAATCTTGGATGCCAACAGGGGAGAAATATCTTTTGGGTTGTGCTTTTCATATAGCTCCAAGTTACTTACGTCTTGTCAAAAACACCTGTCATATTATGCTGAATCTGAAAATCATAATTTAACATCAGTCACACTTGCATGGTTGCTAAATAGGAATTCAAAAATCCTTCGCACAAATGCATGCGCTATCATTTTCCTGGGAACTCTGCAGGACAAGAGTGTCAGTGTCAGTCCAATTAGCCCAGAGATCCCAGATCAGTGCCAACTGGTTTCTGTATCCTGAATGGGTTCACAAAATGTAGCAATTAGTAGCTAACAACCTTTAGCAAGCGTGGCTCTGGCTCCTCTCTTGAATTTAATGGGTTCATCAGCAGGTTTATAGAGTCTGACTCTGGCCCTGACAGCTAATTTCTTTATAACATTACACATAGCCATGGATGTCCTGTGGGCGTGAAGTTACCACAAAGACTTCACAGTGTCAGTACCTAGCTACTCAAACCCTAAAGCTATTGATCAAAGATGGTTGCACTGATGTTCTGGAAGCTTGTAAGAAGCAGCACAATAAAGCACAATTTAATGTGAATGTCGCTGATTCAACAGTAAAAGAGAAAAGGATGGAGGTCTCACTCTTTGAATTGGGCCAGAAAAAACAAGCCATGTAAGCCTGCCTCGGCATTACAGCTCATTCCCGCACGACCAGACTTTGTTTTTTGTCCAAAAGCAGCTGCTTTAATGATTTAGGTGCTTTAAACACCAGTGTAACAAGCCACTGCTAATTGCAGTGCCGTAATATAACTCTGAGCATGGTCAGAGCCAAGAAGTAAGTTTTGAAATCCAGAGAAGAGAGAGAGTTTGATGTTTTACTCAATGGGAGAAATTTGGTGTTTTTTGGTAAAAAGGAGCGTTACATCTATCATTTGGAAACAGCTAGCATTACTTCCTGAGCGCTGCATGTCTGCAATGGTTTTCAAATGCTGGTAAAGGAGTAAGTCTGCCGACATGCGGAAATATACCTGGATACATATGCTGATGTAATGCCTTCAGGACCAGTTTAACCCCCAGAAACACTAATGTGGGGTAGTATATAAAGCCCTAAATCTGGCCTTTTGAATATAGCAGAACACCTGATTTATAATATGGTCCGCAGTATAAGGAAGCTGTGACATAAAATAAATGCAGACTCTCCCAGGTATCATATCTGAACTTCTCCTTTTTTTTCCAAGGAAAGCTATAAGCCACATTTGTACATGGAATTTCAATATACTTGAATCTGTTTTGCAAACCTCTGTAAAATATCCCTAGGGGTCTGAAAACATGGGCAGCTGATGATGACTGAAAACTTGCTGATTGGCAAGAGACTTTTTGCAACTTCAGACATACTGACATGCAGTTAATTATGTCATTACACCTAGAGGAAATATTTATCCTGGAGGGAAATTGACTTAATCATAAATAACGCATCCTGTCTTGTATCCTCTCAAGTCTTTTGTAGCCTTTAAGTGTGGCACACAGTGTGTCATTTAACAAAGCTTGTCACACTGTGAGAGCAGGATATGATAGTGGCTCCCATAACACTGCATGACTTGTTGCGGCAGCAGAATCATGTCAGATAAAACATACTAGTCCATCAATAAATGGATTGCAAGTCAGGCGCATTAATGTGTTAATACTGTTATGAGTTTGAGGAGAAAGTGGGACAAGAGACAGTGGTAGAAAAGCTCATGGCACAAAAAGGATAAATATTAGATGAACACTATAGATATAATGATCAGATAACCACACCTCACCTTTTTCTCAAAAACATATCAGACAATTTTGGTCACAGGCCACATTTGGTTGAAAGAGAGCCATATTTCTGGTTGGTAATCTGTCACGGTAAACAACCAAAGTCCACCAACTTTTTTTCTTTGAGGAAAAATACTGACTAACACAAATGGAGTGAATCCTTCTTAAAGGGTTTTCTTGTAGGATTGCCCTGTTTGAGTTTATGAACAGGTTCAAAGACAGTCTACAGGGCAATTATTGTTATAAAGTAAGGGTTAGGGTTACTTTTACCCTAACAGTTTGAGTTGATTTCTCAAACTGAGAAAGAATTAAATAATAAATAATAATAATAATAATAATAAGCTACAAGTTTTATCAGGTTTCTGATGTACTCATTGACTCTTACTATGGATTCTTTTAAATGCAAAAAAGTATCTTGCCATGATAATTGACATTGGCCCCTGATGAAACGTTTGAGTCAAATACCTCATCTAGCCAAATTCAAGATGGGTTTAAAACTGTTCATAGAAAAAAAAAAAAAAAAAGAAAAATAGATGGTTCTTTGCAACAGGTTATCCAGTTACAAACAAAGGCTCCAAAATCCACTGAGTGACATGATGGCTGTGTCGAAAGGCCAGTTCAACTAAATCAGCAAGTATTTGAACCAGTACTGTGCCAGGCGCACATGAACAAGTCAAGACTGGGGGAAAATCTTTTGGAAACTGAGAGTCTGAAACCTGCTCTTGTAGCTCCCCAAAAATATATTATATATGCTTACCTCATAATTTGAAACTTTTCCCATGTTTAATATGAACAAATGACATTTCAACATATGTGTCAGAGAAAATAAGGAACAGCCAGTCTAATGCAAGTCCTGGCACACCAACAGACCTCTGAACCAGATTACACCAACCCAGACATACCTGCTTTTTATCTCTGAGGTCATTTCACTAAATGAACATGAGCAGGATGTAAGTATCATGTCAGAGCACAGACTGTGAGTCCTTGTGCATTCTGAATGCATGTGTCTGTGTTTATCCTTGTGCCATTGCGGGAGCACAAAATAAACCCTAAACTGAAAAAGATGTGCATTTCTGTTCCCTAAAGGCTAATATGAACCAGACCTTACCATGGGCTTGGCTTAGGCACATTCGTGTTTGTGTGTTTGCGTGCACGCTGACACGTGTGAGCTTGTGTTTATATGTGTGTTTTTCTCGTCTGGGAGGTCATTACAACTCAGAGGGTGGCACATAGCAGTAACAGAGGCAGCGCACAGTGTACTTTATCTCAAATTGTTGTCTGTTAATTCTCACTTTGTAGTTCCAGCACTACTACTACAATATCTACTTTATATTGAATGAAAGAAGAGACCTATAGATTGGCCATCAATAGATTGATTGTCTAAGGAGCTGCAAGTGACACCTTAGACTTTTCTCTATGACTCTTTCTAGAGGCTTTGGCTGTTTTTAGATCTATTTTTCTTGTCATTAGATTGGAAACTATATGTTGTTTATTTTTAATGCAATTTTCTACAAACATCAAACATCCCATAGCACAAAATGATGTCTGTCCTCTTTTTGCTAAACCACTGTTTTTTTAGCAATAAATTAGATTAAGGTAAATAAGATAAGTTGTCTTTTTACAAATAGTCATGTAGCATTTGTTGTTCTGAACAAGTTTCATTTTGCTTTATTTGTGCACACCAGTTCAGAATTTTATTTGTAAAATAAACAAATAAATAAATCAAACCATGTATCATTTTCATCTTCTCTACAATTATGATCTTCCTTTTGTTACGCTGTCACATAAAATTTCAAATAAAATACAGGAGACTGTGGAAAGATCAGGAGGTATGAATACTTTGCCACACACAGTACCCGATCAGGCACTATGTCTTCCACTGTCTCCATTTCACTTCTCTCCTCCCCTGGAGTGGATAGGATTAGGGTCAGGGCCCTTTGGCCAGTGGAGCAAATGACAGCTTTGGCAGGAACCTGATTTCACTCTTGAGCCTTCTGTCAACTGCTGTATGCCCATCTCATTTTAATAATGTAAATATGGGGCAAGTTCAGGCCACAGAGAATATTCTGTGTCCTGGTGCTCAGTCACTGGAAACTCTCTGCGCACCTGAGCCACACATGTGCATACTTAAAGTCCGATGGGTATGGTTTGCAGGACTCTGCAAACCATACCAGATTTAGTTTGCCTTCTGTCTGCTTTTGAACGGTACTAGATACAGACAAAAACCTGAAACACTTTGCAGAGTTACAAGCTCATAACACACTAGTGGAATTTGGACTTTAATGGGAATGTTAGGAAACTACGAATGTATCCACATTGACACAAAGAACTTTGATTTTGAACTATCATCTATCATTGTGACTTTAAGTATCATTTTACTTTCCTATTAGAGACCAAAATCAGATTCACTATGGTGGTATGTGTGGCGAATAAACAGCCCAAGTAGTTTAAATGCAGCCTCATTGGTATGTTACTGAACTAGTAATCTGTGGCTTTCTTGAATTTTATGCAATGGAAACTGTTTAGGTATATTTAAATTGTATTTTGCAAGCAGAAATCCTCATCCTGTCATTTTTATTGCTGTACCACAGTGTTGGTAAGTGAACTGAGAAGGGAGCCATGAGGGACTCCACATGTGTTTTTTTATGTGCTCAGATTTGGAATTAATTATATGATAAATGAATTAAGGATAGAGAACAACATAACTGCATCTTAAATGTTTTGGGTTAAAGCTACATTTTATAAGTTTCTCAGTCTTCTCTAACTAATTGTGGATTTATGACTAAGAACAAGTATTTACAAGCAGAAAGTCATTTCATGATTTAGGTTTTATGAGGGGTCCTCTATATTTCTTAAGACTCAAATGGCCTAAGTAATTATAAAACCCAAAATAAATAATTATGTAGAAACTTATACAGCTAAATTCAGCTACGTGCTTCCTTTGACAGTGTTGTTTTGCTATTTATCTCAGTAATTAAATACTTAACTGCAAAAAAAAAAGAAAAAAAAAGATATGCAATGGTTCAAGTACATGGGTAAATGGTTTGTTTACAGGTAGTTAAGGGTTTGATGGGGGGTGAAATGGCAATGAATTTAGGGATGAATTGGCCTGAAGTTGATATAAATTGTGAGTCTGAATGATTTTAAAGTCTAGTTATTGAATTTATCAATGTTTTGTTTAATACAGGAAAGCATCACAAACAGAACAATGTCACAGTTATCTTTTCTGGCCTGACTGATCTGGACAGCAGACCTGCTTACTAACATTTAGTTACACAGAGGGTGACCTCAGTTTGACGTGAACAACGCCACCATCCTTATTGCCCCTTTCCAAACACAGGAAAACACAGACGTCGTGACTCACAAGCCTCACTGCAGGCGGATCTGCTGGTAACTATCTGGAAAACCTTTCATAGTAAGTCGTCCGCTGGTTATGAATGTGATGCATGATTTGGAGGCAATTTGCTCTCTGCTCCTGATTAAAGAAAAGCTTTAATGATCACTATGACTGCGGCCCTCTTAGAACCATGTAGGACACAGATGAGCTGGTGGAATCTAGATGAATGACTTCATTAACCTTTTTCACCTTTGCTATCCCAAAGCTTACTACAGCAACCCTCAGCCCTGCTGGGTACTCACTTCCTGAAGTTATCCTCTTATGTTTCATTTTCTGGCTGGCTTGACCCCATTGGGCTTGTAAATTTGGGGTTTGATGAGTGGGGGGTCTGATCCAACATCCTGGAGGTCCCTAATGAACTGATTGATGTTCACTAACATACAATCACTACTCATCATGACCACGGAGGCTTGTGTTTTAGCAATGTACCAACTATGCAGTGCATGCCGTCAAAGACAAACAGGTATCTTAACGATTATGCAGTCTAGCTGTGTGGTAGTGCAGAGAGATGTCTGGGATCTTTGTTTTTCGAAGTGAGATTCTCTTAATGGTTTATACTCGCTACCCCTTATGGTAGCACATTTGCCAGGAAAAGCAGTTCACCCACTCTCACAGGACCGCACAGAGGTATCCAGATGTGGAGGGTGATTTTAGAGTACACGGGTCAGCCTGTCTGGGGATAAATCAGACAGACTAATCTGTCCTGTGAGGGGATGGGGGGTAATTGGTCACATTTGACCCCCCGGCCTTGAGGACTGTGGGAACGCAGGCTTTATCTACCAGCGGTAATTGACTAATGAAACACTTCCGCAGCACCCTCCGCCAGATTGTCATCCACCGTTTGGGTTAGGGTGAGGCATGTGCATGCATGTGGTTGCGTGAGTGCGGTTGACACACTGGGTAAGAGCAGTGTGTGTGTTTGTGTGTGTGTAGTTTATAGAAAATGGCAGGATGCGGAACTCCCTGTGGCCATCCACGCAATTTATCAGTAGCATCAGCCTCTTTATGCTTGCAGCACAGTGAGACTTTGACAGACCACACATTAATGATTGTGTGGTTGTCATTACAGTTTAGATTTAAATTTCAAGTGGAAACGGTTAATTTGCTTCCAATTTGGTTGAAACCCATGACAGAGGGCAAAACAATGATGAAGTACGTTAGAACCACAAGTACAAGTTGGCATGCTCTGTTGGCTTGCAGCTTGTTACTTCGCTCAAATTTTATAGTCACTTTGTGTGGATGCCCACATTGATTGAAAGACAAGAATATCAGCATTGGGAGAGCGAGGTGCGGGGGTGGGAGGGTGTTAAGAAAAAAAAAGGCTAAAGTTACGGTTGCGAGACAATGTCTCTGAGGTCCCATCAAGTGAACCATTCATAGATGCTGGCCTACCAGTTTGTGGAGCCAGGGAGACACTCCGATAGAGTGGGGCCCAGGGTGGCCTCGTCTTTTTGTCCCAAGCTGACCCCTGGGCTCTAGCCTGGCCTCTGCGCCCCTCACCTGGTCTGTCCCAGCGCACTGGTAAGAGGATACCTGTAATTTGCTCTAATGGCCTTTGAAAGACCTGGCTAGGCTAATCCCTGGAGTGCTTCTCCCGGTAGCACCACGTGAGAAATAGCGGGGGGTTGGGGAGTGGGCTGGGGACCAGCCTCTGGATGTGAGAGAATGTCACCCCTCACAGCCTTGGCTGCTGCAGGAGGGGGTCTGGGAGCAAGCTTTCAGCGGATCACTGCTAAGTTGTTCACAGACTCAAAAAAACTTATCCCTGGCGTGTAGAGTAGAATGTTGTCTCCTCTTTACACCTTTCCACATGGCTCAGTACAACAGGAAAAGTGGGCTAAAAACATGCACTAATCTGCTTTGGAAATCGGTTACTGATTCTCCATGTTTCTGTATGTTACTGATGAATGTGATTTACTCCACCAACAATAAAAGATGTCAATATCCCAGTGTTGCAAAGTAAGGGAATTAAAGTTAACAATAGTAATGATAGTCCTTTAGCTAAAAAAGCAGGACAAGAGACAAATTCCTTTCAGGCTCATCTTTGCTGTCATTTCTTCAGGGATTTAAAGGAATGTGGGAAGCGCAAGCGATACTTGGACAGGGAGGGTCAGTCTTCCACCAGTCTTTTCTCTGTCTTCCTGTTCTTTCTATCCATCGTTCGTCCTTATTTTTCTAAGAGGGTGGGCCACATGCAGGGGACTGCATTCAGTCGCAAACCGCTCCTCAAGTGTCCCACTTCTTCAGGTTGGTGGCCGTTATATTGCACCCATAAAGCCATGCGTACGGGCAGATTCAAAAAGTGACAGCATATTTATGTCTGCAAAATGTCAAGTATGCAGGAAAGAATGCCTGAAGCCCAAAGGGGTGCAAACGTAATCTGGTTGCTTATTTACTTTAGTTTTATTTGATTAGATATGATCAAAGCGCACACTCTTTCTTGCTAAATAATTTTGGAACAGTCCTGAATTTCAGAGCAAAAGCAGTTAAAGGAAACATTGTTCAGACTCCTAGAGTCATAGGTGATGTGTGGAACAGAATTAGACCGCAGAAGGAAAAGGTTTTGGAAGCTGGTCTGGATGTACCTCCTTTTACTAACATCCACTGGATAAAGATTGTTCTACTGTTCTTCAATCTCATGCATACAATTGTCTATAACTTCACAAAAAGTAAGAGCGGACTATCTTAATGTGATTTCTCTTTCGGTTTGGAAGTCAGGTGTTTCTAAAGTGCCCAGCCCTTTGCACAAAGTAGAAATATCTCACCGCTGCTAAGGGATGAATAAATCATGCTGGTCCTGTGAGAGTTGTAAGGTACGATACATTTCCAGGTGGACGGGGGGGAGGTGGGAGTGGGAGTCGGATTGGGGTTATGACCCAACCAGGAAATAACTAGACTGAAAAAGAGACTGAAACACATCAAGGACAGATGGACAGTGGAAGACATGCTGACAGATGGGAGTCGAAAAAGCATGGAGAAAGACAGATACAGTGCCCCAGAAACAAAGAGGAAGGTCGGAGTCAGAGGGGATGCACACACATGCTGCTTACATCAATGCAAATGAAAACAAAAAATATATATAAAATAAGTTACCATTTGAAAGAATGAAGAAATGCACAAATTATCATCATTCAATGGACAATTTTAGCCTAATAATTATGTTAACAGTCCTATTTAATGCAAATTGTGATCAGCGGAATGTCTTATGCAAATTCTGATATATTCATATTAAGGCAACCAATATAGATTACACTAATGTTCATTTGCAAATGAAGAACACTTTTTCACAGTTTGCAACATATATTTAAGATTTTGTGATGACAGAATCCTAGAATAGAAATTGGTAACGGGCATGAAATATTTAGAAACATAATTTTTCATACCTTCCATTTTTGTAGTCACACCAAATTCAGTGCCCTTAGTGATCTCTGCTGTATCAAGTCTGTTTTTCTTCAACAATACATTTGAAAATGTGCAAGAGGTGAAAATTGATCAGAAAAGTTTAACTTAACAAATGTAGAAAATTTTTGGAAACCAGACTAAAACTTTGATCATATTTTTCAAGATCCAAGTGGACGTCCTGTATTTTTTTCTGAGGAAAATGAGTTGTATTTTACTAGAGCACCGTCATGCATGAGATTAATGATACAAGATGATTGTGGGGTGTTGCAAGAAAGATGGCTATTTAAAACAGACAAACAAGAACATTAGCTTTACTTTTCCTTTACAAATACACATTCCAGATATTCTTTATGCAGACTCGTTTGCCAGACACGTTTACATTCACACATTTGTTGGCACGGATGCTGCAAGTGTACAATTAACAGGCTTGTAAAAGTTGCAAGGCAGACTGACAGATGTGGGAAGATGATCATCATTTCATGCCTTGTGGACCTTCACAGCCATGCCCACATGACAGATGCGGGAGGTAATAATTTACCCTTTCGTCTCAGGGAAGTTTGTGATCCTTTCAGTAACACAAAGAGCTTCCAGATGTTTGGAAAATGGTTGCTGTAGTTCATCTGCTGAAACTTAGATTAATTTACCTTGCCAAAATGTGAAGAAATATCTGGTTTTAAATGTCATTGAAAGGAAGTGCGATATATGATCTTATTTCATCAAAGCGGCTAGTATTAGCCAGAGGTCATGTTGAAGTCCATGTCAGCAAATATTGCACCGATATCCTTACAGCATCAGCATCCCAAGATACAGTGATCATATCCGGTTATCATAATCTCCTGACAAGACTCTCCTTCATTTGTCAGTGAAACACAAGTGTTTCGATATGGGGAAATTGAGATAAAGAGAGAAGCTATTGTGTGTCCATTTGCCTCTTTTAGACTAAGCATTGATGAAATCGTGCTTCCTGTGCGTGCGCTGAGATACTCAAACAAGAACAGTGACAGCGAGGCATCTATTGATTCACTTATTACCAACAATCTGTCAACTATAATCACTGATTTGTTGTCAAGGTGTGAACGTTGGTGTCTACCCCAATACATCAGCAGTGAGATTTTAGACCTTACTAAATCAATGGGAAAAGTCCATTTCAGTTCATTTCGATTCAGTTCATCAAGCACTTGTGTCATCTCCAGGTAATTCACAAAACAAACCGATCCAATAAGATTAAGCATCAGTGTACAAACTCTATTTAATTAAATACAATCAAAATTTGATCCTGGTCAATTTTCTTTATTACACCCACTGGTAAATGAAAAAAATAAAATAAAGGACATATGGCAATAGGGGAAAGTGGATCACATCAAATTGTTAACCTCAAATTAATATCTGACAGGACATTGCTCAGTGTAAAAGGTCACATGTAGCCACTGATCAGAAGTTTGAAAAGGAATAAGATTAATGTCACATTTTAATTGATTTCAGCTCAAACTGGGATTGTTACATCCACTGGATTTCACATCAAATCTGCACATAATATCTACAACTTCACAAAGGACCATTTTCCTGTGTGTTTTCACCACCAAACAACACGCATTATAAAACTAATTTGGCCAATTTCCACAGTTTAGTCGAATTATGCTGATCAGCTCAATACGTTGATTGCGTGTCTGCCTGGATAATTTTCAACTTGATGTGGAAAAGAAGCAGAAACACACAATCATTGCTGTTTTTGCCCAAACAGACTGTAGTTAAATTCAAAAGGTTGCTCCAGTCTTTTGGCAACTTATCAGACCTACAAGTTGCAGCTGATCAGAAGAGCTTTTGTAAATTCAGCTGGCATTTGGAGGCAGCATCCAATAATCGAAGGTTATAAACCTGAAAAAATAATTCATACAATTCTGAATACCTGGATTATGTTTAGGTGATGAATGTATGTAAATGTCCTTTGCCATGAGTTCTAAGTTGTGGCGTTATTTTACATTAAAGGTAACATGTTACACTATGAAGGTCTTCATGGGGTGCTGTTTCTCATGGTAATCCCTCAAGGTGTTTAAAGCCATAGTGAGTGGTGCATCCTTTGTCCACGCTGATACATAGGCAGCCCTTTTTGCCCACTACCATACCCTTCAAGGGGGTCGTGGCAGATCAGAGATGTTGGTCACAGCCATTAGGCCTGGCAGCCCTAACCCGACCTGAAAAGCTTATTTTTTGAAAAGAAGGGCAGAAGAAAAAAAAGAAAGGGAGAAGAAAAAACAACAAAAAACAAGCCCCTCTTCGTTTAAAAAGCAAGCAAACTGTGAAATAATTGACAAGTTATGTTAATCAAGAGCAGGAACACAGCAGGATTCCCAAAATTCCCAGGCCTTTGCACTGGTCGAGAAAGAAGCCATGGGCAGAGGGTTGCTCAAAGGGCAGTACGAAAAATTAAAGAGCTCCGAAAATTAGCAAGGAAGACAACAGGGACGAAAGAGCTGAAACATTTCAGCCTCCTTCTAGATCGACTGAGGCATTTGCTCCGCCGTGGTGCCCTTCATTCAGAACACTTGTTCATTAATTAGATCTTGTCCAGCTTTTCACCTCACAGGTGAGCAACAAAGACTTGATAGGGGGGCGGTTTTTGGAGGTTCCTTCCCCCACCGCCAAACCCACCATCATCCAGCCAGCACCTTCACTCTGTACTCCCTCCGGTCCTTCTCCCTCCTCCCCCACCTCCGTACTGTGGTTCTGACAAAAGGGAACCCAGGGAGAGTGTCTCTTTCGTTCCTTTCTGTCTCTTTTTTTTTTCTTCCGAGGTCAGAAAAGCCTTCAATGATCTGACGATGGGCTAGCGTCCAAAATACGGGCGACAGAAAAAGAAGAAAGAGTAAAAGAGAGTCTGGGTAAAAGACCTTTTTCTGCTTTAAAAATCTCTTAGAGGAGAAATAAATGGCAAGTCCACAGTTGACTAGACAAGTATAGTGCAGGATTTGCTTGTAATGGCAGCTTGAGCTTATTGACAGTCCCAGCCAAAACATGTCAAAGGTTAAGAGATCTTGCCAATTGCAAGTGGGGAGCCAAAAGTGCCTTTTTTCTTTTGCTCAATGGGGCCATCAGTTGATACTTGCTCTGCAGAACGAGGCGGAGTGGTGGCCCACGGATCCAATGGTGAAAAGAGTTATTTTGTTCTCATTGTTTGTCTTTCTTAAAGTGATATTTGTTCAAAACTATTGAATTATTTATTAGCTTAAAAAATTGTAATGTTTTTGAAATACGAGCCTGATTTAATTGGACTATAATCAATGTCCCAGCTATTTAGTCATAAGCATATACTACAATGGATATACACCTTTGTAAAAATGGATGGATTTAGTGACCATTAAATTGTGACCAAGATAAATCATTTCAGAACTTTTTGCACATTTAGTATATGTTTGATTTTGTAAATCAACTATGAAATCTATAGATCTTTTAGACGGGAATCTGTAAAAAATATGAAGCTTGATTGCTCTGGTTTAACACCATTAAAGTAATACTTTGAAAAGGAAACTTTTAGATTTTTTCTGCATTCAGTCTTCTTTGGGACACAGTTTCTTTGGGGAGGGAGGTGTGTCCTTTACACCTTAAGGTTGTGCACACTTACAATCAGAAAGATGTACTTTCTCTTTCATTCCATCTGATTTTTTCCTGTTAAATTGTACTGTACAAACATCACATTGAGCAAAATTATCCAGGCATAAATCAAACATTGTATGCAGTTATTAATTATCTCGCTTGCTTTAAAAATTATTTAAGATTGAAATCTGTGCTGCATTACTGTGTTATCATACTTGCACCTTTTGTTTGTGTTAAATCCAGACTGAAGTGATATTTGAAACTCAACGGTTTGGAAAACTCTTTAATAGCTTAGAATAATTCACTCTGAACACAATGGTGTGACTTTTCAAATGGTGGCCTGTGAGTTATGTGGATCTCCCTGGTGTTTATAGATGTGTGGTCAAGCGTCAAGGGCCTAAGTGATTCCTTTAAGTGAGAGGGAAATTCCCTCTTGCTTCTTCAGATCTTTTTCTCATCTAGCTTAGCAGGAAGCAACAGGGATGAATAACATGTATTTTTTGAAAAAGAACCATAGCTAGCATAGTAATTTAATAGTGATCACGTAAAAAGAAGCTCAAAAATCAAAATTAGTTTGCACCTGCTAATGTCCTGCTTTTCAAATGAACAAACTGAAGTGTTTTTCTACGTTATGTTTAAAACCCCCAAAAGAAAAATTAAAATAAGCATATTTGACAATTTACACAAAAATTCTAGAAACGTCTCTGATGTGACAAATTGGGTCCCATGCTGTAGCTTCAAACATCAAATAGTGGCAATTACTGCTGGCACCACTTTCAGGCACCAGCGGTTTTCACTGGCCTGCACTAATACCCCGTAAACCCTTGCAGGACCCTAAATTATCAACCGAGCCTTGGCTTATTGCTTACGAGTCGCTTGCACGCTTCAGGTGCCACCACAGAGCACACCCGGTATTTGTAAACACAGCTTGTAAAAAAAAAAAAAAAAGAAAAAGAAAAGAAACCACATACTTTAAAGCATTAATGTTTCCTCTGAGGATCAGAGGCACCATAGGGGTGCAGCTGGGGAGATACCTGGATGAACCAAACCAAGACATTCACACCTTCCTGCAGCTGTGCCCGAGTCGAGACAAGGCATCGTTTACACGTTCCTGTCAGGGAAGAAAAGAGCTTGAGTGTACTTGCCTTGCTCTTTCTTATCTTTGTAGTCTTTGTACGTTTGTGTGGATGGCTGAAGCAGATGATTTCACATTATAGGCATGACTAGGGATGTTGAGAACTGGAAGATGAAAAAGGTTTGTAATTAATACAATGATAGTGGTAAATACTTATATATATCAGTGAGGTGCGGTGAGGTTCATAGCTGGTGAGACACTGACTTAGTCATAATCATATTTACAAATATAGACCCCCTCCATGTTATTGTTTACATAAAGAAATTTTGCGCATGCGGACAACGCTGGAGGGCAAAAAGACTATTCTTTTACAAGTCATCCATTGCCGCGCTGCCGCCGTAGAATAATTCCATTAACTCAATCAAACTTGGACATGTAGATATTATTAATTTCGTGCTGTGCTCTACAGCAAAGGCAAAAACCTATAAAGTACAACTCAAAACCATGTCCCTGTGTATGTGTGGGTTCTCTCTGGCAGGCCCAGCGACATGGGTGGGCATTGGGGGACATTGCTCCCCCACAGAGTCAGTAAGTAACTTTTATCTGATTACAGGATTTGGAATAATAACGTGTTAGATTACTCGTTACTGAAAAAAAATGGTCAGACGTCAGTAACGCGTTACAAAGTAGCACATTACTGACATCTCTGATTTTAAAACACAAACTGTTGAAGGGTTTTCTGCTGTCAGCTTCTTAAAATGGAGCTGAGAACGTTTAGTGGAACAAAACAAGTTCTGACCGTTTCAGTGCATATTGCAAGGTGATCCAAACAGAGGGGGCAGAAAAAACTCAAAGTCTTCTTTCCCTTTTCCATAGAGATTCAAGATGTCATTAGAGTCTAAGATATAATAATAACATAATCTTATTGTTATTCTTTCATCCAATTTTCATCATTAAGTCTTTAGTTAGTTAGTTAGTTAGTTAGTTAGTTAGGTAGGTAGGTAGGTAGGTAGGTAGGTAGGTAGGTAGGTAGGTAGGTAGGTAGGTAGGTAGGTAGGTAGGTAGGTGGGTGGGTGTGTGGGTGCTTTTCTTTAGCAGCAACCAGCAAGTTAATAATAGTAATAAAAGAAAATGGTTGGAGCAAAAGTTTACTGTCCAACAGAACAGATCAAGTACAGGTCCAAAGCCAAATTCAATGCAATAGACATAGCAAGCCTTTAAAATTGATGTTCATTGACTCACTCCATCCAATATGACTGACGATGTGCTATTATGAGTAGAATGCATTTAAATATTCTTTTCTTTATCTGTGTAAAATATAAATCTATAGTTTAGATTTAAATTTGTAAAATAAATCTAAGCATTTATACCATGTTCTAATCTACTGACTTTGTGTATAGATTCTACACACAAAGAAGTGTAGAGTCTATACACGAATATGCAACAGATATCAGGCTAGTTTTCCTGCAAGTACCTACATGATTCACAGTAACAAAAAAGGTTTCACATCGATCCTATAGGCAACCAGATTAAGGTGTCTTTTGAAGGTGTAAACCAGCAAACAACCACTACCTTCAATCAACTCCTATTCAGGATGCTTGGAGGCAACCACAGAAACCTTCCTATCGTGGCTGTGACCGCTATTTTCTTATGCAGATAAAAAGCAGACCACGTGGCACTTGTTTGAAATCTCAAAGTGGGTTGGAGAGCCCACTTAAGTGGCAGAGACACATAGGCTTTATTTCCTTTAGTAAACAACACTTGCAGGAGCAGGATGAAGTGTCACATCTTGAGGAAAAAGGTTTTTATTGATGCATGTAGCAAAGCCATGTGGAATGTGCAGGTTCAGACTTTGGTATGCTGCAGGTGTGTATTTGCTACAGAATTTGCATCATATCAAGAATCTCCCACATACATTATTGTCTGTCTTACGGCAGAGAGGCTTTTGATTGTGAAACAAAGAAAGCCTTAATGCCTCTAACCCAGACTCTTGTCCCTTCTTTTGTTTTTCAGGCTTGATGGAAATCCGATCTGTCAGTGTGGGAGTTGTTGCCATCAAATCTGTCAGTACCGGCCTGTACTTAGCAATGTCCAAGAAAGGCACACTCTTTGGATCGGTGCGTATACAGCCTTACAAACATTGCTTCTGGAGGTCAAGACTTCCAGGTCTAGTTATTGGGGAGGGTGGGAAAGGTACCCAAGATGAATTGCATGGAAGCATTTTACAAGAAAGTGAAAAAGGAGACCAAAGTGTCACACCTCTATACCTGCTCTGAGACTGACAATACCTGCATCCTCAACCAGCTTGTTACACTGTCAAAACAGATGATAGAAAAAAGAAAAGAAAACATTGGACAGGGACAAAGAGCCAGCGGGGCTGGGATTTAAGTGGCTGTCAATTGTTGCTTGGCATAGGTTTCAAACGTAATCACCTTTCATTGTTAAAATCAGACACACAAAATGTGTGATGTCTACTCCACTAACATCTTAAAAGAAATATCAGTCAACAAGTACTGATACGGAAAAGGGACACACCCTACACTAAAACTTTATACATTTAACACATTGGGGATCCAGAAACTTCAAGAGATTCATGGAAGGTTCATAATAACCAGGCATCACAGTGAAGATCTTGTTTTGGCAGCATGATAGCAACCTGGAACATAGCACCAGAATGTCTTGCAGTCAAAAGAGGCAGGACGTGCCCACATACAAGTGGATTGGATGTGGTCTGGATTTTGTACCAAAAGAACATCCTTCCAATAAAAAAGATTAGCAAATGATTAGTTTTTAAAAATCCTCCCAGTGGAAAATTTAACAGTCAGGACTCAGAAACTAGATCACAAACTATTGCTACCTACTGAGAAAGCAATGAACTTAGCAAAATACGTTTATTGAAGATTGTTCAGATTTTTTTGTAGGCACACTTTGGGCATACCAAGTAGGCATTTTTTTAAGCATAGCCTATTTGAGTACTATTGCAGGCCATGGATCCCAGGCTGTGGTTTCTTGAGCATGACAATCAGTTTTCTATACTTAAGTAGTCCCAAAAGTCAGCAGAGCTAAATTAAATACAACCAACAAGTGTGTTATGATACCATTATGTCAAGATAGGCAACAATCTCTGAGAATTATTTCTGAATCTATGTTATCTCTATGCCACATAGAAGTAAGGAAGATCAAAAGTCCAAAAAGTTTTGATCGTACAACAGCGAGATATACCTGATGAAGTGGCCAATGATTGCCTCACTGGTCATAATAACCAATGAAAGAATTAGTGTACACATTTACTTGAGGACCTTTTAATTCTTATTATTTTTAATTTAAAAGTTGACATAATCAAGAGTATCTGCAATAGAAAAATACACCCCCTGCAACATCTGCAAACACCTGGAAAATCTCTCAGTGCAACAACAGACTTTGACCTTTAAAGGACTTCTTGGAAGTTGGCCTTTGATGGCGCAGCCGGAAAATCAGTCAAAGTTGAGACGCAGACCTTTCTGTTAACATCCTTAATCGTCTTCCTCTGTCTGACTGCAGGTGAAGTACAGCCCAAGCTGCAAGTTCAAAGAACGCATTGAGGAAAACGGCTACAACACGTACGCCTCGCTTCGCTGGAAGCACGGCGGCAGGCAGATGTTTGTTTCGCTGAATGGACGCGGGAAACCACGGCGAGGTCACAAGGCTCGGCGAAGGCACCCATCCACTCACTTCCTGCCCATGCTTCCCTCCTAGGCGCGTCTGAACTCTTCCAGGCAGCTCCCTGGCTTACCTGCCCCCTCACATTAGTACTGATCTAGATGTGACAACAATCTTTCCTTTTTATTTATCCACCCTCATGTTACATAAGTGTACATTTGCTGAGCTCTGTAACATTTTAGAGTTAGAATATCTGCTTCTTAAGTTATTTTCTGCTTATTCTAATGAGGTTAATATAATACAGTGCAGTCCGACAAAAAAAAATATTGTGTTTTTCTTCACAGTTTCCACATTTGTGTGTGTGTGTGTGAAAACTGCATCGAAAGATGTGAGAGGCATTATGTCTATAGATGGGTATTAAGAAAAAGAGCAATTAGAAAAATTTTTAAATCAGAGGGAAAGGTGAAGACACTGGGGTTTTGCTCTTTTCATTTTCAAGCAGGTTCAAAGACATCAAAATCTTAAACCATACACATCATTCAGTTTTAGGGTTTATCACAGATCATGTGAATAATGTTCAGATTAAGATTGTGAAATGCAATAATAGTCACTTCTTTAACTAATTGAAGTTTTAAAATTCAAATTAAATAAATAAAACAACAAATAAAAAAATGTGAAAAAATGTTGCATGAGAAAAATAACATCATAAGGTGCAAAATAATTCTACATATTGCTTATAGTAGTAGTTTACTGTGTTAAGCACTACTTCATATATTGGTGAACCATTGTATTAAACCATTTTTATGTCAAATTTGGTATTTCTTACTCTATAAGTCAAATCACAGTTTAAAAAGAGGAATGAGTTGAATCTAAGAGGTCATAGAAAAAAAATACAAAATCTGACAGTAGGGGTTTGGTGCTGGCCATTTTGCCCCTTTGTTATTTCAAATGTTTTTAGTTTTCTTAATTTAAAAAAAAGAAAGAAATGGTGTAAAACAGAACATCTTCCATGGGAAGAAAACAGACACAAATAGATGACCCTACATCTATTTGTTCTCTCCAGAGAACAAATAGATGTAAATGTCACCATTTTATTTGTGAAATATTATAGACCATGATCCCTAATCAAACTAAAATACTCAAATAACTTCAATTCCACATGTTTCATTACATGACTTTGAGTATATAATAGACAATTACTTTCAATAATCTAATTTAAAAGAAGGTGCAAAACATCCCCAAAGTGGGTACAGTTTGTTGCATGGTTGGTACAGAGCATACAATCCCATTTTGTATCCTAAAAAGTCATGAAGAAAACCATCAGAATTCTAAAAATGTGAAATCATGAAGAGTTGCAATAACCAGCAATTCTCCATGTATTAGAGAAGAACAGAACGTGAGGTAATCATAGAGCTGATATCATTTAATACCCTTCGTATACTTCTGTGTATTTCTGTCAGACTTCATCTAACTCTCAGCCAATAGATGATAGTTAAAAGGCAGGAACATAAACCATACAGCATGTCCCCAACTTGCTGGTACTGCACATGTTTGTGCTGCAACACAAACACGGTATTCCAAATGGAGCAGACTCCCTAAACTATATACCACCATAAACATTCAAGCTGAGTAGTAAGTAGTTTAATCCATACTGCCTCTCTGTAAAGACTTGCTAACCCTAGAAAACACAACTGTTGCTGATAGATCATTTAATATATTTAACACTATTCTTACTCTTTAACTCTTAAAGTTGATGTGTATTGTTATTTTTGACTCTTTTGTCGGACTCCAAGCAAAATAGCTATATTCAAGTTTTATGTTTGGCTCAGTTTGTATGATATTACTACTGGATATTGGTACATTAGTGATCCACTTACTGTATGAAGCACAGCTTATTGGTCAGTTGTATGTAAAGTTGCATCCTTAGAAAACAATCCTAAAATCCATCTAAGCTAAGTCATTTGAGTGCCTTCGTGCAAGATGAGTTTGGTAAACCTAAATAAAATCTGCAAAACTCATGAGTCACGCTGACTTTCTTATCTCCCTGGTGACCTCTTATCTGGACCCTGCCACTGTCTGAGAAATGTTTGTAACATCTCCATCAGAGCTCTGTGACATAATTTGCCCACCTCATCTTGATCAAACCTCACAGCATGAGAGGTCTTGACAAAGAAAATCTGCAGCTGGATGAAAGCTCTACTACGAATGATGAAATTGGTGTTACACATCATTTACACACAAATCAACCATCCAACAGCGTAGGACATCACACGGAGAGTCAACAATACCTGGTTGGGGTGAGTGAAGACCAACCTGTAAGCCAATCATAATGCCGCACAACCCACAGTGCAGCTTGTGGCCTATTTTAACATTTGTGGAAGGAGTCTGCAAAAACATTTTTGACCACTAAGATATCTTCATTATTATTAGGTCAAAAGAAAAGTGATCATCTGCTTCTGGTTGTAGAGAATATGCTCAAACTTCTGTTGATATTTGTGGCCCTTCTTACCTATTAGTATAGTTATTATGGTCATAATGCATATAAACTTGTCCAAAGCTCTTTTGACATACAATTACAGTGAATTTAAAAGTTTTAGCTTTTACATGAAAACAAAGTCTATCTCTATACCTCTGGAGAGAAACGTATACCGAGGCGTCGCATGTACACACTAAAGCCTGCATTGTGCAACGTAATCTCATTTTCTGCTTGTACTTTGAACCAATTCTTCTCTTTGCCATTGTCCTCATTCTTTTTGCCCTGCTCTCTCTCTCCCTTTTAAGCCTTTCACGAACTTCCCCTCTCTCTTTTTGTCCTGAGAATGCGACTGACTTTTGGTGCCAACTACAGGCATAGCAAATGGGAGCTGCGATTATCATTGCTCTACCACTGTCCTGTCAGTGTTATGCTCTTTGGCAAAGATTCTTTGGAAGTCCTCATCAAAGGCTTTGGCCTTTGATCTGGGGGCATAAGGAGAAACCCTAAACACTGTGCTGAATAAAAAAGGAATGCCCCAAAAACGGCGCTGAGGCTGATGCACCTTTTCTCTGTCACGTTCATGTCACAGGTGTTTACACAGCATTACATCAGATCTGAGGTGATTCATGCGCAGATTGGGCTAAAACTTTGAAAGATGGCACCTGGCAAACTGCAAGACAGGCTTCATGCGTCTGCACATACATACCCAGCAGAAGGTTCCCGATCTTTAAGAAAACCTAAATCTACTCTGCCGTTTTCATCAAAACTCCACATGAGTAATTCTATACAAATCACCTAAAGCACCCTTTATAGAAAAGGATACTCTGAATGCTTTAACCTTCGTTTTGCAGCTGAGTGACAGAAGAAAGTAATAATAGAAACCCATTTTGAAGGCCTCAGCCAAAATCTACAGGGGCACAAGTCATGCTGCTTCAGCGACAACAAACCGCAGCCTCTGAAACCTTTGAAACCCTGTGTGGTCATTTTTCTCTCACAGCGGCTGAAAAGAACTGTGGTGGGTGGGAAAGGAAAAAAAAAAAAAGAGAGAGCCCCTCACCACTCATAATACCAATCTTATGTATGTAGATGAAAATGGAAGAGATGGGAGGGGTTGTGATGAGGGGGGGTAGTGGTGTCTGACAGACTAAGGCACAATTTTAAAGCGCTTATTGAATTGCTATTACAGCTCCTGAGACTAATTGTGGCTGTTGTGTGTATCTCGGTGGCCTAGGGGGCTCTGGAGTGGCCCTGTATGCTCTTACTCAGTGGGGTTTTCAAACCGAGTGGCCCTGAAAGAGAACGGGACCACCGTAGATCAATGGCAAACCTTTCACTCTTTCACAGGCCCTTGCTAATCCTTCTCATTTGTCTGCCATTTGTTGAGGCACATTCATGGCTCCCTGAATTTAGGATTAGAGCTTGTTTTGTTACAAAAACAGCCCGAGCTATAACGCTGAATAGATGGGCTGAAGGGTGCGCCAAGGATGAGTGGGGATGCGAGTTTTTGAGTATGTGTGCATGTATGGTTATTAAGTTACACTTTGATCAAGTTCAGGTAAAAATATCAGGTCTTCGTCATGTGAAATGATGTATCTTTTAGGAGATGATATAGTGGAAAGGCTGAACTAAACATTAGTAGAGAACTGATAGAGCTGTTTGTAATGCTGTGTTTTACTTTAAAATAGTTTTTTTTTTATTTTTAAAAAAAGTACAAACACAAAAAAAAACAAAAGCAAAGAAGCACAAAATATAAGAATAAAGGGAACACTGTCCTCCTTACCTCAACCAGGTCACATTGACAATACAGTGTTTTCTGTCAAAGCTGTACATAGCTATTTTTGGCAAAATGCTTTCAAGTAAGGATTAGAAAATTTTGGATTTTGGATCCATTCATTGCCTCATCTACCTTGACAAAGACTCCAGTTTCGTCTAACAAAAAGACACTCCTGAGCATAATGCAGCCATCACCTTTACATGAGATGTTTTTACGCTAAACATACCATTTGGAGTAATGGTTCAAAAGTTCCTGTTTGGCTTCATCAAACACATTCTTCCATAAAGTTTGTTAAATTCTCTTTGAAAGAAAACTCTTTGGTCGAACTGCCATAGTTCAGATATATTGAAGATACAGGATATTTTTTGTCACAAGTCCACAACCAGAACTTCTTCAATACTGCTCTCGGCCTCATACACAAATCAACCAGTTTTAGGGTGATTCACATTTTGCAACATGAGAAAATGTGAAAAAAAAAAAAAAAATAATAATTCAAGGTGTATGATTACTTTTGCACAGTTCTGGTTCCAGTTTTTATTTTAAAGGAGTTACTTCAAGATCCCAATAAATAACTTAAAAGATAATGTTATCCAGCAGAATCGACATAGTTCCACATTCACACAGTGAGAATCAAAACAGACTTTCCTGTCCTGACTCCCTAGAGAAAATATTTCATAAAAGCGAGGGAAAACGTGAACAAATTGATTCATCACACATGAAGCACACGCAAAGGAAATACAATTTCATGAAAACAAACGTTTCCCTCCGGTGTTTGATATTATTATTATTTTTTGCACCGAAGCTGTGAGACTGTCCAAGCATAGTGTCGGCAGGCTGTTGCAGAGCTACCTGTTTCTGCAGCAGCCTCAGGGCATCTAGTCACTGACTGGATTAGTGTTCATGTCTGAGGCCACTTAGTGAAGTTTAAATGGGGCTGCTGAGTGGCACCTGCACCACGTTTCCCCCTAATCCCTGCCACACCAGGCCGCAGGTATGTGTGGTGCCGACTGGTCAAACCCCACGTCGCAAATTCTCTGGATGCTTGCCGTCGTGCCAGACGCTGGGGGACCGAGGTGGAGGGATGAGTGGAGAAATGATTTTGTGAAGAGGAAAGTTGGACGCAGAGAAGCATACATTAGAGAATTTAACTAGGAATATGTGCTTTCTTGCTGAGAATAAGCTTTGATACGGTTGTCTTGTTTGGCTATTAAAAAGGTAGGAATATAGAAACAAATGTAAAACATTAAAATGCACTTGGAACCAGATATTTACATAGACCGGTCATGTTTCATCATTGTTATGCATAACTCCAAATTAATTACACTGGCCTGATGACAGCAAAATCAATATTTTGGAGTAGTCATCACAAAGCCCATATCGATAAGCTAGTGTGACCGACATACGAACCTGACACAGTTGTACCACTACTGTTGGAAGGAATGGGTCAAAATGTCTGTTGTCAGTTGCTTTTTGACAGGATATGCAAAACCCTCTTAACCTGAAGAAAGTTTTAAAAAATGATCTCTCTCAACAATTGTAGCAATAATTCTAACTGACTAAAACAGAAAAGGTTTATTCTGATTTAAAGTCAGACAGCGAGTCATAAACGTTATGCCTTTTTGAACGAGTCCACGTAAACATCAGGTGTCAACTCACCTGAATTAGGGAATTGTCACCATTTTTATATTTCAGGTTGTGCTTTTTTTTGACAGAAAGATGACTAGCCAATAAAAAAAAAAATGAATGGGAGTAACACAAGTGGGCTCCATATATATTGTTTGGTCAACTGAGGCAGGTCAGCCTGGTGTTGGCCACCGTCCCAGTAATCATTGCGAGGTTGTCTTTGGCCAATAGTAACTGGAAAAGACCAAAGGCAGAGCGGCATCGCACAAAGCCAGAACTGTGCCAAAGCCTGTCCACCCTGCTCTCTTAAGCCCCGCTTTATGTGAATAATTCTTTATGCCGGTGAAACCAGACCAACTCTGCGTTTTGTCACTGCGAGCACGGTGATATTTGTTTTTCACTTCAGAGATCAACAGGTGGATAGTCCACTTTGACATTTCTGCACAGTGTCGAGTTCTGACCATTATGTTGTGGTTGGGGTTGAAACAGACCAGGTGTGAAGGTTTTTATTGGATTAAAATCAGACAATAAGCAAACGTCCTGTTCTGTCATCAGGTTGTCGACTGAGGAACCTAAACTTAAGACCTCTGCTTCTAAATGAGTGAAGTGAAGTCCAGACTTACGCCATTGGCACACCTTGGAAATATGTGTTGTCTATTACAGCAGCGTATGTTATCATAACAGTTTTCTAAAAATCCAACCTTAATTTGACTACATCTAATCAGTGGTAAGAAATCTTTACAAAATCAGATGCCAGCAACTGAGGTATTATATTTCATTAGAATAAATGTAACAGAAAATTTGTTTCATTTATATTTTATTTTCAAAGAATATTTGAATATACAGGAAATCTTCCTGAATACAGGAAATGCAGGACGTTATAGATAACAAAGTTATCTATAACTTCCTGTTCTCGCTTGTAGATGTGTAATTGGGCAAGGCACTTAATACAAACTCAGCTACTTATTTTCATTTCAGTGTATGAATGTGTGCACATGTATTAATATGACTGACTCTGTTGTCATTAAATTCAGTCCATTTTCTCTCTTGAAAATAGGAAAGGCAAAAACAACAATAACATGCATTTCAAGCAGTGCAGATGTGTGATTAACTTTATGAGTCAAGGTGAGTCTACAAGAAAATGTACAAAAGTTCTTGTTGTTTAGGAAAAAAAATTTTCCTTTTCCACAACACTTTCATGGTTCAGAAGCTGGAAGCTGACCCCAAGTTTATCTTACCACCAAGTACCTTGAGGGAGGCAAAAATCTTCAAAACTCACATTAGAGAACTGAATGCAAAGCATAGCACACTGAGATCACCAAGCTTCATTAAGAAAAAAATATGGACAAATACATTATTTTCACTGTGGTAGTTATTCAAGATATAAACAGAAAACAGAGTGGCAGTTTGAAAATAATAGTAAAATATCAAACCAATAATTGTACCAATGTCTCAACTTCAAATGGCCATTGACAAATGTATCTTGCTTACTTCAATAATAATCAAAACACTTCTTGTTATTGCCACTGAAACAATTTTAAAATGACATAAGAAATTTTATTACTTAGTACAATATACAAAGCACATACTGTACAAGATACATATTTGGCTTACAGGTGTTTTGATTTCCTGAAATCTTCCGCTCCCGTCTTCCGGTTCACCTGCATGTCACTCACTGACTGCATTCTCAAACAGGTCAACATAGAATCATGAAACTTGAGGCAGACTACATGCTGTAATTTATGCAATGAATTTATTAATATGCAATTAATAGTTTATAAGATATTACTCCAGTTATTTTTCAAAAAGATTATTATCTAAAATGAAGCAGTTTAGATACAGAGATCTTGTTTACCAGCTGAGTTTGAGATATTTCTCTGACAGACAAATGGCTCCCCCCGATGGTCAACAAGTGAAAGTCTCTTTTGTTTTTGTTTTTTCTAAAGGGAAAAAAAGAACGCATAAAAAAAGAAGAATGAGAACTAGTATTTCAGAGAAGTCAGAGAACATAGGATGTAATATTTTACTTTATGAACAGTCTGGGTATTTCAGCATGACACCATTATTAAGTCCAGGAGTTTCTCTATTTTTCAAACAATTCTCTATCATGACATTCTAGTTCAATTAAAATATGGAAACAGAAAATAACTAGAAAGAAAAAAATCTTTCATGTGCTCAAATTGTCATTTAGATATGTTCAAATCAAACTATTTAGAGGATTAACCGATGCAAAGCTCTTTTCTATCACCTGTATCACCACTTTAAAGTTGTATTATGTAGCCTGGTAAAAAGAAGCCTAACCCTCTCAGCTACTGAGGAACGATTTGATGTTGAGGTTTTAAATTTTCCCCTCAGAAGCATATTGGACATTTGCCTGAGATGTAAACAATCATCCTCCACTGCGACTAGATAAGTGCCAAGCTGAGCAAGACGGCTCTTAATGTTAATGTAATATTGGGAAGTGTGTTCAACACAGACTGAATGGCTTCATTCACTTCCTCCGCTGCCATCGCTAAACTATCAATAGGCCACAATTGTAAAACACTGCAGAAAATCTACGACATTGTTCTCGACTTCTACTTCTGTTCGCTGACTGGCCCGGTGGAAATTCTACCCGATAAATCTCCAGTCCAATCGGAGAAAGCCCAGACTGGGCTGTGAGGTGGGACATGAAATAGGTGGATTTACATAGGAAGGCAATGCCAGGCTAACTTTTATAAATATACACTGCTCAAAAAAATAAAGGGAACACTCAAATAACACATCCTAGATCTGAATGAATGAAATATTCTCATTGAATACTTTGTTCTGTACANTATTAACCAATGATTTCACAGAAGTTTGATTTACTTGGAGTTATATTGTGTTGTTTAAGTGTTCCCTTTATTTTTTTGAGCAGTATATATATACTGTATATATGTATTTTTACATATTTGTTTAAAGCTGAAACTTTGTCGTGACAGTATAGTATAAGACAGATACTCAGTGACAAAATGGAACTCCTCTTCCTTCTCCCAGCTCACCCAGTGCTAACTGTAGCATTATACACATCTTGATCAGAAACAACCAGGTAGAAGATTTTAGCATGTTGTCAATCATGCTTGTGTATGCAGGCTCTCCCCAGCAGAGCCTGTCATGAATGCTCAGGCTATGTAGGATGACCATCAATGACGGCAGATAAACAGTTTTCCTGTAATGGTAAGTTGCTTCTCTGCCATTAGTCTGTTGAGCAGCATGTACGTAAGCTTGATTGACAGCGCAAACACCTCCCTACTTGCTCCGATTGGTTGTTTTTGACCACTAGTGATGCATTTCTGCAAATTGCTAAAGTAGTGCAGGGAGGAGCTTGATTTTTTCTCTGGTTATCAGTCTCATAGACTGTCACAACATAGCAACAGTTTTAACAAGTATGTAATAAAACTATTTGTTTTTTATATAAAAGTTACATGCTACTGTTTTTATGTGGTGCGATTTTCACAAAACCTTATGGCAAATGTGAATTGCTATTTACTTTTGCTACTTTTGCTGTTTCAAATGTTTTAAAACAAATGTGTCCAAAGGCTAAACCATAAAAAAACAACAACAACAACAACAAACTGGTGAACAAGAGTGTGAACCAGAACTGCAGCACAGGAAGAGGGGGAAATGTAGATGAACAAGAAACCCACAAAATGAAGAAATGATGTGCAAAGCAATAAATAATCTCAATCGCACATCTTGGTTCTATTCAGAGATAAACAAACATCTTACCAGTATCTCCACTTCCAGCTTCTTACTTATCAGGTACTGAACAGTCAAATGGTTTAAAAAACATTTTATTTACTTGTAGGACTTTGGATTAAAACCATAAAACTTCGAAGGAAACGTTAATGCTGTGCATAACTCTGCATGTATGCCATGCATCTCTAATTCTATGTATTTGGAAAATACATACAGGTTTATGGATATTATTATTTTTTAACATACCACCACATAGATTGCAACAAATAAACCAAGTCAAACACCCACTAAAGGCAGAAGTAGACGCTGACAGTAAGTGCATGAGACATAAAAGGACAGTCTGTTCAGCTCCAACACAAAGAAGAGACTACAAAATTGTTGAAGGCTATAATCACTGATGTGGTAAAAGTCTGGAAAGGATGTCAATAGATTCATTTCGAGTAACAGTTTGCAATAAATTGTTTGCTCCTTTTTACTTCCCCATTTGCTTAACATAATTTCTTAATATTTTTCTAAGATGGAAGTTGTGACATGTTACCAAAACAGAAGTAATTGAGGACATCGAGGAATGCAAAACCTGTTGAGCATGCAGCTGTGGCAATTTTTTTATTGTAAGCCTTCTAAGACTTTAATATGCTTTGACTTAAATAATTCGACTGTTGCTCTGGCTCCTAGTGGAGGGTGAACCTCTGTCCCAATCTGGGGTTTTATTCTAACTTACCTTCTTCTCATGAACTCTGAACAGCTTCTGTTCAAAAAGGCAACAATGTCACCACTAAATTTCGTAGTGGGGAAGGTGTACTCAGAGTGATATGCAGTCAATTTTCAGTCTCATATAAAGCTTTAAATAGACCTGAGAGTTCAGTTTCGGTCTTCTCTGACTGCAGCACTTTCTTGCACGTTTGCATGTTTGTTGCGTCTTCTACGTGATTTGTGGCAAAGTTTAAGTGTTCTTCTTCATGTCACTCTTCCAGAAAAGTCTTGATTTATGTGCAATTATAGGTCCTCCTATTATTTGCTTATTAGGTGAATAGTGAAGGCAATTGACTTCCCGGGATTTCATTGGGGATCAGGCTAAATGAAAACATAGCTTCCTTTTCCTGTCACTTCTCTATGAGAAACTTTCTGTTGTAAGTTTGGTATGGTAGAGTATGGTAAAATAATATTCATGGAATAATTTTGAAGCTCAACTTTAAATATGAACGGTTGCTATTTGTACTGAATTGAGGACATAAATGAAATTGCAGGCAAGAGCCAGAATAGGTAGAACCTGAGCAAAAATGTATTCTTGAAGCCTAAGAAGTGGAAAAAAAAAGAAAATCCATAAACATCAGGTCATTGGAGCATACCTTTTCAAATTAACACCCTTTAAATATGTATTCCACACTTTAAGGATCACAATAAAGTTAAAATAGTTTGATGTTGTGAAATAATATACTAATCTTACCTGTTGTGTTTTTCATTTGCTGTAAGCGGAAAATCATTATAATTAGCAGAAATACAGTCTTGAAAACATCAATCTCTGTGTAATTATTAATTTATATAAATGGTTAAAATGAACTTTTCAACAATATTCAGTAACACTTTCTTTGAAGGGGTGTGCATAAGACTGACATGACACTGTCATAAATATGACACCTGTCATGAATTTGAAGGAGTCTTTATGAATGTTTATGATTGTTGTCATGGAGTGTCAATATTTACCAAATAATGCAAAGTTGACACTTTTAATGCAAGTTTGCATTAAAAGTGTCATTATTTACCAAATGACACTTCATGACAACAGTCATAAACATTCATAGAGACTCCTTCATATTCATGACAGGTGTCATATTTATGACAGTGTCATGTCAGTCTTATGCACACCTCTTCAAATAAAGTCTTACCCAATAGTCTGTAATTCATTTCTTCACAAATGTAATGGGACTTGAAGTTTGTGTGTAACTTTTTCAGCTTAGACGCACCTGAAATAGGTTTTAAAAGTTGTTTCCTGAATGGAGACGAGTAAGAAACTAGAAATTTGAAAGAGGAGCAAGTCATTGGACGGATGACTGAACAGAAGTCACCGGAAAACTGTAGTAGACACATAAAATTACCCAGCACAAGAGTGATTTTCACTGACAAGGAAACAGAGTAAGAGACAAGAAGAAACAGGAAGAAAGGTAAACACTGTGTACAAATGGAGCAAGACTGACTGCCTAAGCAAACCAGGGAAATAAAAGACATGAGACTTCAAAGGTAGAATACCAATTCATAAAATTAACACAAAGTCGGTCACACTATGGAGTCTTTTCCAACCGTGAGTGCCCACCTGTCTGCTTGAGGTGGTTTCCGTGGATTATAATTTTTTACTGAAAATAATTTTCATTTATGGAAGAAATTAGAAATCTTAAAAAAAAAATAACTAGCCAAAAAAACGTGGTATAATGGAGCTTTACCGGAGCATGTATTTAATTTTTGAAGATGAAAAACATCAAAGATGAGGTACTGATGCTGCGTTAGACTGCTGACTTCATTTCACACCCGTGAGAAGACGGAGAAGCAGGAAACTGAGGTTTCAGAACCTATAGGTTGCGGTTTTGAGTTTTGTCAGTAGATTTGTTTCAAAGAACACGGTGCTCCGTGGTTTAATTTGATGACACTCACAAGATAATCTTTCATTGCAAGGAAATGCATACATGGTGTAGCAAGAAAAAAAAAAGTCCAGCAAGTTAATAGTGTCAATTGAAACAAAACCAATGATTATTAAAAGCAGCCTTCTTTGCACGCCTCATAATTTTTAGTGTACGCTAAACATGCAAAACACCTTGGTGTAACTGAGACATTTACGTGTGTCTTGTTGGCATTAATCCACATTAAAAAGTGGTTTTGTGTAAAGAGTATTAAGCTATTCTCAGACTGTATGAAAATGCATCCTGCAACTAAAATTACAGGTTAACAGGAGTTGTTTGATTCTCATTGTAAAGGTGATGTGCTGTTTCAGAACTGATCTCATTAGAATGCTTTAATTCAAAAATATCATCTGATATGACCCAGACAAATCAGAAATAAATTCCTTTCTGAAAAATGATTACTTCTAAGGTTGTTGCACATCTGTCTGTGTGACTCAGCAAGTTTAGTAATTCACTCATAGTAGTTCAGATCTTAATACCATGCTTTCTGTTTGAATCCATGCCTGATTCAAACAGACAAATCATTGTCTGTTTATGATTTGATTACTCTTGACACGTGCTACTGACAATCCAGACAGAGCTCTCTTTCAGTTTGGTGCAAGTTTGAATTGAGTAAACCTTTGGGTTTTGTGATAGGCTGCTATTTCTGCTTAAACATACTTTTGCTGGGAGAAATGAGGAATAATAGTCTTTAGACAGGCCTGTTCAAAACCTCACAATGTGGCTTTTCCATTCCTTCTTTGTGCCAATACATAGTTAGGCAACTTTGCTCTCACCCAGGCCTGATGAACCCTATTGATGTACAGACATCACCGCTATGGCTCAGTATTAAGTGTTTCTCATGCACATTCTTGTTTCGTGTAATTTTAGAAGTTTCTATGATTTAAACTGACCCTATTAGATTAGTTATCTTTTCAAAATGTCTATCACTAACTGAGTCATATCTGAGATTCAGAGAAGAGACTTGATGAGTCATAATGGTACTTCAGACTTCAGATGACAGCTTTGAGGAGGCTCAGTGAATCGGAGATTTTTTTAAAATGACTTATTGATAATGCCATTTGTCCTAAGACAGAAATAGTGTAATGGGTTTTGTGACATGTAACTTTATAAAATCACAGAGGCGTTTCATAGATTCACTATTTGCTCCACTGTTCTTACTCAAGGAGACTCGTAGGCTAGACTGTGAAAACTACTGCGTCAAGATACTCAGAGGTGAAAAAAGACCTTTGGACCTAAAACCTCAGAGTGGTTTCAGTTTGTCATCTGCCTTTTAAAAATTATGCTGAGCTGAGCTCACCCTCTAACTGCACAGAGCATATGTGCTTCAAGTTTTCTAGCAAGCACCACATACGTTCTGTTTACTGTAACTTCAACCAATGAGCTCCCATTGGTTCACTGACCACGGGTGCACAGTGACCGCACACAGACAGGGTGGCTTCACTGACATGTTCAATAAAAACCACAGGCTGTATATAAGACAATACCTCAATCCTCAGCCGACAATATACGAGGATGATGATGATAAAAAAGATGGCGATATGGCGGGTCTTAATGCTCTTCCTTGTTCTGGCAGTCCTCAGACAAAAAGGTGATATATTAAAATCTATATATTGTTTTTTGTTGAACTAGAAGCCTATGCTTATTTGTATTCTTGCTTTTACAGCTCATGGGACGGAGATTATTAATGGCAAAAAAGTACCTGATCGTTTGATGCTTTATGTGGCTTCGGTTCAGAACAACAGGGGTCAGCATGTGTGTGGGGGATTTCTCATCAGTGAAGACTTTGTGGTTACGGCTGCACACTGTGATAAACAGTGAGTTTTACAAGGCTTTCAGTATTTTGACATTTTGTAAATGCTACTTTTATTCAAATAATAAAGACTGAATCTTTTTTTTTTTTTACTTAGTAACCCTGCAAGTGTTGTACTTGGAACTCACAACCTCAAGAAAGTTGATGATGGAACAATGAGATATTATGTAACCCGATGCAAGCACCCAGATTTCAACAGTGTTACATCTGGCAATGACATTATGCTTCTCAAAGCAAGTTCCTTTACTTTTAAATTTTAGTGAATATTCTGAAACCTTTAAGCTTTAAAACTCTCATTGTGTTTTTCTTTCACTAAAAGCTGTCTAAGAAAGTGACACTCAACAACAAAGTGCAGCCGATCCAAATACCGAAGGGTGAGAAGAACGTGAAAGATAAAGCTAAGTGTCGCGTTGTTGGCTGGGGCTTCACAAGAGCTGGCGGTAAAGTTTCCAATGTGCTGGAAATGGCTGAAGTGACCTTAACAAATCTGAAGGAATGTAAAACTAAATGGAAATCTTTGAAGCTCGATCTTCCAAACAATGTGATTTGTGCTGGTGGACATAACGCAAAAGCAGGATTCTGCAAGGTGCATATGTCTCTAAAAGTATTGCTGCCAAGTGTTGCGTAACAGAAAAACTTATCAAGCTCTGCTTTCTTCTCAGGGTGATTCAGGAGGACCTCTAGTGTGTGGAGCGACAGCCGCAGGCATTGTGTCTTTCAACAGGGAGTGTGACCCAAATATCCCTAACGTTTATACAGATGTATCAAAATACGTGTCCTGGATAGAAAAGATTCGCAAGCAAAAAAAATGTTAAGTGGAACACGCCATGCACATATTTCTTGTACTTTTTCTGTGTCTGTGTTTGATCTTTAATCGCAAGATGAAAGGCAATAAAACGTGTTTTAAAACATGTGAGTTGTTTCATTTCTACAAAAGCAGATATGGAAAATGTTATGTAGACCTTTGAAATAGAATAAATCTTCTGTAAATACTTAAAATTTAACTGAAAAAATAGTAAACTGCTAATATATAAAAAAGCAAATATTCTAATAGCTTGTCACTGGCGTAACGCACATTCCACAATAAATACTCCGAAGAATAATAGCATCGCATGTAGCATATATACATTTGAGTTTGTTTTTTTGGCTTACAAAAAATAAAATAAAACAGGTAAAATGCCTATCGTGTGGTGTCATTGTTTTTCAGAGCACATTTCATTATTTGGACTGCAGTGGTGGAGTTGGTAGCACTGCTGCCTTGCAGCAATGAGGTCCTGGGTTTGAAGCCTGGTCAGTCTGCATGTTCTGCATGTTCTGTGTGTCTCTATATTGGCCTGTATGGACTAGTGACTTGTAAAGGGTTTACCCCGCCTCTTGCCCTGTGACTGTTGAATATGAACATCAGCTCCCTGTGACTCTCCAAGGATAAATAGTGGATTGATTTTTCTATATTTGCATAAGCCCAGTGATAAATATTCCATGGTGTTTTGAGCTGTTAGTAGACCAGCAGTTTGATAGATCAAATTTAATCCTCTGATTAAAAAAATAATACAAAGTATGAACGTCACAAGGATTTGCTTATGAAAGCAACTTTAATGAGAACTGCCTGTGGAAACTGTGATCTGTATGGGTTTTCTTTACGTCTGTTGTGTCACATAGCTTGAGCAAAGATTGGTCTTCTACGTAAACACTGTGTTGCCACATGTATTCACTCCTGTATGTGTTTTAATGTTTAGCCTGTTGTCTCAGTGGGGTTCACTGTAACATTATAGGCCATCAATGATAACTAAACTTGCTGATATTAATTTGGACTCATAAGATCTGGGTTTGCTTTCTCAATAGCAGATTTCAGCCTGTTATTTGGTTTTGTATAATTAATTCTCTAGTTTCGAAGATGATCCTAGAAAGCTGCATAAAATTGTGAGAAAACCTTACACTTCTTCAAATTTTGCATGTTTTTTTTAAAACTTTTTTATTTTTATGTGCACATACAATCATACTTAAAAAGTTTTGAAGTTTGAAAAATGAAAAAAAAATTAAGGATAAAAGGAAATTATTATGAAAAATTACAACAGAGACACATTAAGTCCTCCTGCACAAACAGAAAAGGTTACAAACTGATTACAGAACACAAAACTTGACAGAGAGGAGTTATTCAGTCTCCACCTGTCACATGTTTGAAGCCTGTGTGCCACCTTTCATGAACGGATTTCAACAAATTAAAAGAGTAAACCTCAAAACATGAATATATGTGGTATATAGCGCTTCATCTGTGGCTGTCATTCGTCTACACTTTCACAAAGGGGCGTTCCTAAGTTTGTTTTCTCAAATAAAGGTCAGGGTTACTGAAATAAAGTTATGCTTATTGAGGCTGCCAGATCAGTCTAAGTCTGCCAAGGATGGAGTAAACTTTTGCAACTGCTATTTTTGTAGTCATTGCAGATAGTTAATCTTGTGCTTTTCTAGAAAGACAGATACAGGCCCATTGATACAGACAGGCTGATAGAGGCCGACAGATACAGGCTGACTGATAGAGACAGACTGATCCAGACAGACAGACAGTTACAGACAGACTGATACGGGCCGACAGATACAAACGGCAGCCTCTGCCAGTGTCACTTTACCAGAATAACATAAATCCTGTTTGGCTATAAAACAGTAACAAATCTTAACGAAGTCTTTTTGAACATGGCTAAAAAGGCTAAAAATGTTTAATCTAACACTGGACTCTGTAATCTGAAGATTTTCAGTGCAAGTTGATTGAGGATTTCTTCATTGTTTTCTCATAGAAAGATGACAGAATTCAACATGTTAGAACTACAAGTAGTAATAACTAAACGGAATCTGTCTTCAAAAAACAATCCACCCCTTTAAGATGCTGCTGGTTTTGCAGATTTCATTTCACAAGGACACAGTTACATGTTGGAGGAATTACATAACCATCCTACCACTACCTCAGCCCCATGACTGCAAATACAATTTGATCTGCCTTATTCCAGAGGTTCATAGGGTTTAAACAGATTCGGTCTGATTTTTAAAAGTAGGTCAGTGCTGAGAACCTTATCTGTTTTCAGAGAAAAGACAGGATGAGTCATAATGGTACTTCAGAGGTTAGGTGGCAGCCATACGGTGTTGCAATAGTACGTCAGTCAATGACCTCTCCATTGTTCTGGAAAACTTAAAAAAATAGAGCGGTAACTAGAGGCTGCTACTGCAGAAATGCCACAAAGTTAGTTTTTTTTTGAGAGAAAATGACATTTCTGAACTATAACCAACTATGGCAATCAGAGACAAAGATAATAGATGAAAAACATTGTCATTTACCAATTGGCATTAGTAAACAGGAATTATCAAGGTGAAGACAGTCTGGTGGTTCTAAAAAAGTATGGGGTTCATAAATAATTGATTAACCCCAATGGGGAAGATGAGGTCATTGGAATCTTTCAAGAAGTTGTTGTAGTTAGGGGATGATTGCGGAAAGGAATCTACTGCAGTGGTCAGTATAACAGCGGTGAAGCGTAGGCCTCTGACTGAAGACGCTTTGCTCAATCTCATGTAAAAGATTTCCAGGGTTGGCTGTGATGTTCGTCATTATATGAAGAGTCCTTCTTTGCACAACTGGTATTTTGTATTAGTCCATAAAGTTGAATTGCCAAAAAATAAAACATAGTCAGCAAGAGTGAATTTTTCATTTTAGGTGCATTGAATACATGTTTACTCTGATGTAGTTTAATGACAAGTTGCAGATTTTCAAATTAAAAGACGGCCATAAAACAGATTTCTTATTTTACCTGTTGTAAAAGCCATGTTTTCCATTGTGCAGGCCACTGACAATTTGTTACTCAACAGGTCAGCTTCATTGAGAACAAAAGGCAGTTCTGAGTGGATCTTTATGGGTAAAGTACATTGATCAAACATTACATTTTCTTTGAAAACCACCTATTGTTCTCTCAATTGCTATTTTTAATACTTGCTTTCTTGGATACTACTACATGGTTGTGCTCGTTTCTTTCCAGATGACCAATATGTACGTTTTGTGATGTCAATGCAAACACCAAAAGTGAATAGAAGATTAAAAAAAANTTAACTTTACTCAAATAACACTAAAAGTGATGAATTTCCTTCAAAAATACTAAGTTAAGGCAATGCAGTACAATGGTTTTGTTTGGCTTTGATGCAACATCACCGTAAAAAACAAAGAAAAAGAAAAGAAAAGCTGGATATGAAGGTCTATATTTTTATTCAATAGACCTACAAGAAGTTTTGGAGAGAAAGTAAACATTTCATGCAATGGTTAACAAAGAAAAAAAAAAGGGCAAAGTAACATAACTAGTAATGAGTTACATTTTCCTGTTGTGTTTTTAACCGTTCAACAGAAACTGCCCACATCCGTTTACTCTACACCACATTTACTTAGACCACAAGTACACAGTGATCACAGACAGAGAGGGGCTGCAATGACGCAGCCCCTCTCTGTTACAATTTACATTACTATTCAACCCTCTTATAATACATCAGTATGGTAATAAATTGATGATGACGCTGCATGACTTAATGCGTCTTCATCTTCTCACATTGCTGTCATTTTCTGACAAAATGATGATATTGTAAAATCTAGTAATTATTAGTCAAAACATCTTTTTTTGCAGCATCAGCAGAGGGACTGATATCAGTAGCAATTTCAAGGTGTTAAATTGTGAACTCCAATTTCTACGTGTTTATTGCAGTTTGTGGCCATGGCTGCACACTGTAAAAAACAGTGAGCTTTATGCAATTACAGTACATACATGTTTTATAACGTGCATCTAGTTCAAATTAAATGACAATGTCGTCATTAATTTGACAATCCTGAGAGTGTTGTTGATGATGCACAAGATACAGTCAAATGTGTCAATGACATTACACTTCTCAGTGTAAGATTGCTTTATTTACTAAAGTCCTTGTTGTGTTTTTCTTGAAAGTGCAACTAAACAAGAGAGTGCAGCCGACTACAGCTAGCAAGGGGTCATATGAAACTGAAAGACATAGCAGAGTCGTCTTTCTGTTCAGATTTTGTGAGCTACTTAAAGCTACAGACGTTGTACACAAAGTAACAACTTTTGTGAAGTTTTAACGAATGTATGATCTTGATGAACTTTGTTTTCTTCTGATTCAGGTGGATCTTTAAAAAAGTGGAAATCAATGTTGTGACTTGCAACATGGACAAAAACTGTGACTATTCAAATGTTCTTAACATCTAAACAGATGCCATGTATTGGCAGGTATTCTACTTTAAAAAGATTCTCAAGTAAAAGCACTATTAAGAGCTTTACAGCATGGATACATGTTTTATAATGCATAAATGTTTCTTTTTTCCTTTACTAGAAGATTAAATAAAATGTCTTAAAAGTTGTGCTGTGTTTCACATTGGTGGTTTCTACTAAAACACATAGGGGATTAGATTTATACTTAATAAGAATGGTTATTTTCCAGTTGGTATAATTTTATTTTATTCTCAGGTTTGCTCGAAATCCATTTTCCAAGAACAACAACAAAATTACATTCTGTCTCAAGTTGCATCATAGACAATGTGAAAGTTTTACAATTTGAACTTCTTCTTTTGGTTTCAGTGAACATGAAAATAACCATTTACATGATTTCATGTCTCACAGGTATATTTTTTGGTGCACCTATAGATACTATGGTTAGATTTGCATAAACCCATATCACTCAGTTGAAAAAAAATGAAAGTTGTTTTGAACTTTTGGTTAACCTAGAGATTACCACATGGGTGATTTTGATCAACTTTTGGTAATCTTCTCATGAAAGAGTACAACCAGAGCTCAGAATGTTCTACCAGTGATATTTCTTCTTTTTTTTTTTTGCTGGAATTAAGATGTTGAAAGCTTGGTCTATGTGGTTTATGCATTTGGCGATGTAGTTTGAGCACACAGTGATGTTCTTATATCAAGGAAAATATATATTACACATGCCTTTCTCAGTAAATATACTTCTAATCAGGCTGGACCTGAACTTTCCGTAATATGTTGGTAACAACCAAACAATTCTATGCAGAAATTAAAAATCTAAGCACATACGGTGTAATGTAATATCCACAGTATTATATTTTGGGCATATTCTCAAATGGAGACTGAAATGCTATGCTATGCTATGCTATGCTATGCCATGCTATGCTATGCTATGCTATAAATTAGTCCACAAATTAAGGTATGCGTAAAAATAGAATTACAAATGAAATAAGAATTGAAGAGACTTACTGAATTTAAATATTAAGTAAACAAGTCGTTGTTGTTATTGGTAGATTCAGAGTAGGTGAAATCTTGACAGATTCCTTCATAAAAAACTGTTGTGTTTAACCTTTGATACATTGAGTATGAAAGCATGATGTACAAATAAATTATAAATTTATCAGTTAACAAATCAACAGCAATACTGTTAGCTGTCCCTTTTTAACTTTGCTTAGCTCTTTTTGTCAATGCATCACAACAGAAGATCAGAGAGCTGTGCTAACCATATTTGAACAAATCAATTGGTGCTTCCTGTAAGATGTTGCTTTGCAGTCTGCATGTAAAGATGAACTGATACCAGTGTTCAAGCCGTGGCTGCAGAGCTAAGATGTCATCCTGACTGATCCTAGTGTAAAGACTTGCAAGATGCTTTTTCACAGGGTAATAAATATAAATAAGATCTGAACCATTGCTCATCAAACAGGAAAACAGCTTTTAGCTAAGCTTTGTTAGCTACTGGAAGGCATGAACGTCAGTACTTGGAATACCGAGAAGCTAACAATTAGCACCCTGAATTTCAATTGCTTAAGATAACAGAAAATGCTCAACTAAAGTGTAGGTAAACTTTAGTCTTTGCTAATACATGGCAAATACATCATGCTTCTTTGAGTAAGCATGCTTAGCAAAGCACACTAATTGTAATTTTTAGCAGTGGCTGTTAAAATGCCTTTAATTAACAAAACAGCAGAGATTTACTAAGACATATTACAAAAGTCCTGCAGACGACCTTCATTCAAGATGTCTTGTCATCAAGACCGCCTATGTTCACCATGTCAAGGTCATCATTATTAAGAGGTGAGTTGAAACACTAAGAAAATATGGCGTTCTTTCACAGCACAATAAAGATTATGAATTCTGAGTTTATTCATTTAAAAGCATTGCTTGACTGTAACTCAGCTTCAGCTGATGTCTATTCTCAAATTACATGGATTGGTATTTTTTAAAAAAAAGAATCGGGATCAGGACATTCTTGACATTTTAACGCAAAAAGCAGGTCCAATACTGAAGAAGCAGAAAAAAAAGAAAAAAAAAAAGATGGTCAAGATAGTTCAGATAGGGTGTAAAGAGAGAAAGTCTGGGGAGCAAAAATGTTTTGGACTTGTAAATAATCATCTAAAAGTCAGAAATAAGCAACATAAAAACTAAGTAGAACAAAGCATTAAAAACCAAACAAGAGGCGAATCGATGTGACTAAATGTGAGAAATCCTCAAGACAATTAACTGATTTACATCAGACTGACAAAAGTTCAAAGGTAAGTACTACACAGTTACAAACTTGTTAACGTATTCTGAAAGGGGATGTGGTGTAAAGATTGCCTCAGATATGCAAACATTAGGCACAAACTTTTGCATAAAGGCATGAACGACACCTTCCAAAAACCTAAAGCTTTATTGGCTGACATCATGAAGAGTCTGGGTTATTTCCTGCTGCTCAACATTCTGTCATGTCTCAGACAAACTGGTAAGAGATTTTAGTTTGACATCTAATATTAAAATGTTGAAAAAAGCCTCATCCTAATATTTGCCTTTTGAATATTTTCATAGTCCAAGGGAATGAGATTATACATGGGGAAAAAGTCCAAGAGGACTCAATGCAGTATATGGTCTCAGTGCAAACCAATGTAGGTCACGTATGTGGAGGATTTCTGATTAATGAGGAATATGTGGTCACTGCAGCACACTGTGGTGGAAAGTGAGTTTTCTGTCTTCTTCTGTTTGTATTTTCTGCTTGGCTGTTGTTAAAACTAGTTTTAAAATCAACTTTTAATTGCAAACATTTCAGTGAACTGAAATATGTTCTTCTGGGAGACCACAACCTCAAGAGTTCAAAGATAAAGAAAGTGGGAGTTAATTCCACATGCAAACACCAAGATTATGTGGACTTAATACATGGCAAAGACATCATGCTTCTTCAAGTAAGTATGCTCAGCGAAGCACACGTATTATACACAAATACATCTGTATTAGCCTTTGGACTTGCTACAAAAAAAAACAAAAGAAAAAAAAAAACATGTTGAAAAGTCTTACTGTTCTTTTTTGTGTCTTTTCAGCTGTCTGAGAAAGTTCCTATAAACAACGACGTGAAAACAATTCCCCTTGCTTTGTCTAATACATCCTTAAAAGATAATCAAGAATGCTCTGTGGCTGGATGGGGTAAAACTGAGCACAGCGATCGTAGCAATGAACTGAGAATGGTGAACGTGTCAATCATAAACCAACAAACCTGCCAGGAGCAGTGGGGCAATAACCTTCCCCACAATGTGATCTGTGCTGGTGGATTTGGTATAAATAAAGGATTTTGTCAGGTCTGCTTTTTGTATTTTGATCAGAAATAATAGTGTAAGCATCATGTGATAAATGTGAAATGTTAATTTTTTCATCTTTGCAGGGTGATTCTGGTGGCCCTCTGGTGTGCAATGGGAGAGCTGTTGGTGTTGTGTCATTCAACAGAGGTTTCAACTGTCACTACCCGGATATACCCAACATTTACACAGATATTTCTAAATATCTTCATTGGATCGACAAAGTTGTGAATGAAAAGAAATGTACATAGTTCCTTTTTTTTTACTGTCACTGTACATTGAAGCAGAAATTGTGGCAGTTTTGCTAATGTGCTGCTCTAATCACAAAATGTTGAATAAACTCTTGTCCTAGTATTTGCCTTTTGAATATTTTTAAGTACATGGGAGCCAGATTGCAAAAAAATGCAGACAAATAAAAAATATTTTCCTGGTAAAAAAACGCCCCGAAAATAATTTAATCTATTTTTCAAATAAAACAGAGACATGTACGAATGTCATCACTTTGACATTGCAAGATGCAATGAATAATTAGTTTACCTCAGCAAGGAAAATTAAATGGTTAAAATTGCCTGATAAATAAAACAATATTTGTTTAAACTTTAAAACTACAGCTCCATTACGGTGCAATTCGTAGTCAACCAGCTGTAAATACACACATATATAGGGACAAGTGAATAAACATCTTTACATTTACATTATCTTACACCGAAAAGCAAAACGCACACGTAGAACAACTTTACCGTGTAAGTAAGAGAAGTACGATTAACCGCCCTGCTGAGAGGACATTATGTACAATGTTACGCTTTAGAAAGAATGAGCAATGTGGTTATGTATTATGATCAATAATGAATCATGAGTTTATGACATGGTCTTCCCACCCTTGACCACATTTGTAACCTTTAACAAAATATTACCATTATCGCTTAAGAATGAACTATTTCTGTTGTGCAGTCTTTGACCTTTAAATGATTTAGAGGCATAGAAAACACAAGATCAGTGCGAAATTAAATTATATTTTTACCAGTGTAATATATCTGTTGCAGCTATAGTAGTTACATAATCTTCTGTACATAATGTCCATTTCTCATGTCATTCTTCCAGTGCTGAACAGATGAATATGTAGTTATGATAATTCACCCAGTGCAATCAGTGCTGGTGGATATAGCATAAATCACTCAGTAACAGAACCTCAAATTTTTTTCATTGTTTGTCCTCCAAAAGATACAATAAAAATCTTCCAAAAGCTTAAAAAGTAAGAAGGTAAGAGAGAACAGGAACAGGAACCTGAGCACAATAAGATACAGTAGATGAACAGAACAGAAAGGTGTGACAGGAAAACAATAATTTCACATTGGTTTTTGAATATAAATTTAAATTATATTATGACTTGACTTCCCAATATATTTTTGCATGTGTATAACCAGCAAGTAGCAGCAGTTTCTCATTTAAGCTTGATAAAGTTCTGGATAAAAGGAAGGTTGTATGGATGTGTGAAGGACGGACTATTCAGAGCAGGAGGTCAAATGTGGAGTTAAAACTTGTGTTCACATGGGAACCAGGCTAAATTGATACATTGAGTGAAAGGGGAAAAAAAAGCAATGTTTTTCAGTGAAAGATGTAAAATTATTTTTTATAAACAACAAGACAACCTTTTCTGAAGTCAGCACAAAGAAATGTTTTTTATATTTTTAGATATAGAAAAAAATCAAACAATCTTTCAAACCAAAAATAGTACAGCAGGTAATGTATGCACATTGGAACAGAACAAAGTAGTTCCAGTGACAATATTTACTGTTTTCTGTTTACATCACCTCAAAATGGCACAACAGCCTGAGAAGAAAATATTCAAACTATGAATCTTATTGACAGACCGAAAGTCTCTCTAGAAACAATTAAATGCTTCCGTCTGCTGCAATGTTGGTTAAAAAGTGATTTTCCAGAAGTAGCCAGAAATTGTAGTCAAGTAAGAATTACTTTTCTTCATAAGTAATTGTTTTCAAGTTGAAGGAAAAAAAAATGGTACAGTAAAACTACTTTTGTTAGTACATTGTTTTCAGAAAGTTACTCACTTATTGTAAGTGACTAAATATAGCCATAGTAGCGCCTACTAGTGGTAATGTGTACAACTGGGTGAGCAAACTGTATCTGATGAAAATTGTGTTGCATTTCAATGAAAAACTATAGATTTTCAAATAACATCACTTTATCTTAGTGGCATTTAAAAACATGTGAACAAGAAAAGTGAAAGTACAACCCAAGGGGGACAGGAAATTCCTTTAAAGCAGGGCGATGTTTAAAGATATGGAGATGGCTGGTAAGAAACGTTTCTCATGTTCGTAGTATAATGACTTCTGAGTATTCAAAGATTGTAAAAGATAATTCTAGTTTTCAAGCTAAAGTGTGCATTTAAGGGGGATGTGGTAAGATGTGAAGCTAATATAGATTTCCATAGATAATAGGATGTGCAAGGGAAGAAAACTGCGATATAAAAAGGCCAGCCTGAAAAACTACAGCACAGCTAGAGCAAGCTTGATTTGCTGGCATCATGTTCAGACTGAAGGGATTCCAGCATCTCCTTGTGCTGACATTTCTCTGTCAAACAGGTAAGAAATCCACATATTTTCATTCATAAATAACTAAGCAGGCCTCTGAACTGGTTTTGTCCTTTTCCTACCTCTTTAGTTCATGCAAGTCGCATCATAAATGGGGATAAGGCTCCTGTAAACTCAATGCAGTACATGGTGTCAGTGCAAAGCAATGGACGTCATGCATGTGGAGGATTTCTGATCAGTGAGGACTTTGTGGTCACTGCTGCACACTGCAATATTCCGTGAGTCTGATTCCTTATTCTATTGTTGCATCCCACTAATAGCAGAGTTTATTTGTTGCAAATGTATGTAATAACCGACTTACTGTCAATACTTTCAGTAAACCCAATCTGGTTGTCGTGGGAAATCAGAATATCAAAAGTTCAAACATAAAAAAAATAAATATTCAGTACAGCTGCGTATTCCCAACTTACCGGACAGTTGGACTTGGCAATGACATCATGCTGCTTAAAGTAAGTATGTGTTTATGAAAGGTCCACAACACAAGTTTTAGTGTGATTACTGTGTAGAAACTCGTCAGTTGTTAATATTGCCACACTTATGTTAAAAGTGTTTTTCTTACATATTACATATGTACAAACATATTATTATTCAGTGTAAATCAGTTGTCCTGCACCATAAATATAATGAGCAACATAATTATTATCACTAGCAGTTGCAGTAGCAAGTAGCAGCTGTACTGACACAAGTATTAATATTTTTTTTATAATTTTTCCCAAATCCCATATTGATTTTTATATCAACCCACACAAAATATTCCACTGATGTCACCTTTATAAATAATGGTAAACAAAAAATGGTAATCTAATATAAGTACACCACTATAACTAATTTTAACATTTCTAACTGATATGTTACAGACATACTAAATGCTCTTATGCATATTTAGCATGTGTAAATTTTCTGGACTAAGACAAAGGAGGAAGAGTGCCATTGTAGTGTCTAGAGAAGTTTAACTACTTGCACAATTCACTCACCATTTAAACTTAGTAGATGATTAATGTGCTGTGCAAATTTGTAATTGTGAAAATTCAGTCTCAGTTCATCAGCTATACAGGTGTTTTGAAGAAAATTATGATGCTCTGAATGTAGAGAGGAGAATTTCGGAGTTCTCTAGATTACCGTAGTTTAAGCATTATATAATTACATGCTGTTTATCATTATGGAATCACAGATGAGGAAAAAACATGAGATTTGTAAATTTTTTTCTTCAATTTCTGCATTTTCAGCTCTCTGAGAAAGTCTCCATGAACAACGCAGTGAAGACCATTCCAATTCCAAATTCTGACAAAGTCTTAAGAGAAAATCAGATATGCATGGTCGCCGGATGGGGTAAAACAGAAAGCAACAGGTTCAGTGATGATCTTAGAGTCGCAAAGGTGTCGATCATAAATTCACAAGTCTGTCAGAGGGAATGGGAAAATACTCTTCCACCCAATGTGATCTGTGCTGGAGGATATGAAACCACAAAAGGATTCTGTCAGGTACATCTTTTGTATTTTCTGTATATTCATAGTCCAAACATAAGGTGACATATGGAGGAACTTTTCTGCCACAATCCCAGAGCACGCATTTTCAGTCTGAAAGCAGGATGTCATGTCTTTTGTTCTCAGAACCTTTAATACTTTTGCTTACATTTACATTTTGAAAGCAGGACTTCATGTCTTTCACCTCAAAACTTGTAACGCTTGTACTCAAAACTTCTCCTCGCGGTCAGACTTAGTCTCTGCTCGGACTCTGCTCACTTTTGGAAATGCATTTTGGCACAGTCGCCTGTGTAGGTTGCTACAATCGATAGTAGCCACACAGGCAAACCTGCTACAAGGAAACAAATGCACCCAGCACAACACTTTCATTCTATTGGCTGAGAGGTTGCCAGGCGACTGTGCCAAAAGGTGTTTACAAAAGCAAGCAGAGACTAAGTCTGAGCGGAAGAAGTTCAGACTTAGTGAACTAAGTCTGAACTTTTGAAAGAAAGAAATGAAGTCCTGCTTTCAAAATGAAAATGTAAGCAAAAGTATTAAAGGTTTTGAGAACAATAGACATAAAATCCTGTTTTCAGACTGAAAATGTGTGCTCTTGGATTATGGCAGAAAAATTCCACCAAGCAAGCAGAGTTTTGAAAGCAAAGATTTGCTCCGAGCAGAGACTAAGTGTGAGCGTGAGGAGAAGTTTTGAGTGCAATCATTACAAGTTTTGAGATGAAAGATATGAAGTCCTGCTTTCAAAATAAAAATGCAATCAAAAGTATGAAAAATTTGGAGAACAAAAAACATGAAATCCTGCTTTCAGTCTGAAAATGTGTGCTCTTGGATTATGGCAGAAAAACTCTTCCACAGTGACAAATATCAAACAAATGTACAAAATTCATCTTCACAGGGTGATTCCGGTGGGCCTCTGGTGTGTGACGGGGAAGCTGTTGGTATCGTGTCATTCAACAGAAATTCCAACTGCACCTACCCAAATGCACCCAACATCTACACAGACATTTCTATATATCATCAGTGGCTCAACTGTGCTTTGAAGGAAAAGAAATGTGGTTGTGCAAACCTTTAGATTGAAGCATTGTTCCAGCTCATGGCGTGTGGGTGGTGAAGTTGTGGCTTCTATTTAGATCGATGTCGTCAGCTTCTGCTCTTTAGCTGAATAAAACAAAACATTTTCGAATATTGTCAGCTGTCTCTTTTATTTTCAAACACCACGAACAAAATAACTTCTTCACAGCGTTAAGGGTGTGCTGTTTCTGTTACTGATTTGAGTCATGGTGCGCGGTATCTACAAGACATACTATTTTGACTAAGTTGACTAAAGTAAACCACAATGTTGCCTCTGTTATGAAGAGGGAGGAAAATGGTCCATGATTTTTCAAATAGAAATCTGCAATTTATGGCACAAAAAGTACTTTTTAGTTTACATCCCGTAGTCGGAAGGATGCCTTGAATGAAGATCCTGGCAAGAAGTGTTCTGATGCTCCACTTGTGAAAGTAAATCTGTTGACACATTAAAAATCTACTGACACATTCAAAAATAATTAACTTGAGATATTTTCATGCAAGATTTCATGAAATTCTGATTAAATACCATACATTGCTATTTGGGCTTCATCAATAATACTAAGAAGATTAATGAATGTTTCCCTTTTATTGTACACCCTTTGGTCTAATCAGTCAAGGTAAATAATTTGTTCTTTGTCGTTTCTCCTTCTATTTATGTTAGTTAGGCTCATAATATTTTTATTCAACAAATGCAGGTAAAGACGTATTAGTTTGATAGACAATAATTTCTATTTTGAATCAATTGGTTGACAGATAGAATGAGCTTATTGGCTTTTTGAATGTATAATAATAAAAACATTTCCATGAGAAAAAAGAAAGTTATGTCAGGTTTGTAATTAGGTTGATTAATTTGTGATGAAATAAATAACACAGATTTACTTACTAATTATACAGAAATATGATTTGGGTTGATGGTAGTCTAAGCCACAAATGCATTTGTGTGAATCTAAGAAAATGGCTCTGTTTGAAATTAACAGAGTCCAAAAGAATCAG